>WEKW01021893.1:347-13073 GCA_013389905.1 Sula dactylatra | reverse complement strand
TTTCCTTGTAACAATTTCAGATCTAAGTAACTTCCATCATCTTTAATGAAAGGTTCATCAGATGGTTAGCTACCAACATAGCACTCAGAGTAATTGCTCATGTATTGATAATCAGTAGTTTGGGAAGTGCAAGATAGATAATTGAAGTGAATAAAGACTAAGAACAATATCAGTGGAATAGTTAAAAAATGATGTTGCAAAGAAGAAACTGAAGCATTTGTCTCACTTAGCTGAGTAGTTATGGCTATTTCAGATACTGTACCTAGTGATAAGAACAGCAGTATCATGATGAGAAGGGTGAGCATCATCCAAAGTGTTTTGTGCTTGCTGCCATAAGCAAAAATTACGAAGAGTGGTAGCTGCATTAAAAGTGATAGCTGGTCCTTCCTAAGCAAGAAATGGCCAAAAAATCCAAATAAGGGTTTTAATATTCATGCGCTTGCACTTATTACTGTGTCAACTGTGCCCCTAATCTGCAAAACAATGACTGTGCATGGAAAGGAAGTCAGCAGGACTCCACATAAGTTCACTGACACAGATTTATTTGTAGGATCAGGTCTTAATTTAGCTACAAGTCATCAGTTACAAGAACCCATTATTTTAATCAATGTGTGTGAGCATGCACCACGTGTTAAATATTAAAAAAAAGGTGACAAGACATTTGTGATAAATATAAAAACATGTATTTGAAAAGTGTATACTTCTTACAATCTTAAAATGTTACAGTTGTTAGGGCTGAAAACACTCCATCCAAACCCTCAATAAAAGTTGTCATTTCCCTATCATGTTTCCATGCATATAAACACACTTTAGGTAGTTAAGCCATAAGCTTTCATCTAGTATCTGATTTATGTCCATCTAGGTCAACAGGAGGTGCTAATAGAGAGATGGGGAAACACAGGCATTAAATAAAGGCTCTGAACTTAACCTCACATTTGACATGTCTCCTATTTTAAAACCAAATTTTATAGTTAAAGAAAATATTTTGTATTTAAAACTAAAAAATTGTAAACTTTGGAATTACAATGGAAATTCATGTACTTTGTTTCTTCTATTAAAAATAAATCTTTTTAATATTTATTTTTCCTACCTGTTCATTGTGAATTACAATTAACTTTACAATAACTATATTTATAAGATTTCCAATACTTGGATCTTTATAGATTGCTGCAACCTAAAGAGAAAAAAAGTCAGAAGATTAGAATATTAAACTCATCTGATAAACCATATATCTTCTTGTCATGCAAACAAATTATCTAAGAAAAACAAGTTTCTACACAGTAGACTTCTCATGTATCCATCTGTACCTTTCTACCCAAGGATATGGTGAAAAAGCCAAGTTAGTTGCCCAGTTTTTAATACCCAAATAGCTTTAATTTTATATTCATTTCCAAACACTCAGACACCATGTTGAAATGCTAGTCTAAAAGTATACCTGTTATACAGTGTAAAACCTGTAGTTTATTTATAAAATATTGAAGAAAAACTGTGACTGTCAGACATAAGCTGGTTTATGCAGATGAGTTGTAGAATCAACACCTAGAATATTAGAGGGTTTTAGAAAGCAAATTTGAACCAATAAGTTTTTGCCCTTTCTTTTAATGGAAGCTGGACTGAGTTGTAAACCTGTATCAAAAATATACATGACACACAAAGAGGCTTCTTTCTTCATTCATAAAATTCATATTTGCATACCCAACCAGCATTTTTATAAATAATTTTGCAGCCAGATGGTAAAAATCATGAGTCAATTTCATATAACAAAGTGAACCACTTTGAAAGTTTCTCTTCATAAAAAGCAGTAAAAAAGTTTATTCATCCTTAATAATAGCTTCAGACACCCGATCCATATGGATTCTACAATTTGACTTAACACAGTTGTTGAATGACAGCCTTATCTAAGCAAGAGTTGCCACCAAACACAGAAGTACTGGCTTTCCTCCCTTCTGGCTTGTGCTAAGGCTGCAAGGCTACAAAAGTAACAGGATCAAGGAACTAATCCAGCTGCAAAGCAATATGGTTTTTTTTTTTTTGTATCATGTTATGTTGATCAACATGATCTCATTCCTGGTGCAGCCCCTTCAACACAAGTGCTAACAGAGGGAAAGGTGCAGAACAACAGACTACTTTCAAAAGCAGCCTACACTTGAACTGGCTCAAATTGCTTGTGAAACCACAGCCTTGCTATGTGTCAATCCTACGTACCTGAGACCGAGTAATTCTGCTAAAAGTTGGAACTAACAGAGCACTGGCTCCCAGTGAATCATACTCTCCCTTCCTCTAAACTGGAGAGAGCACAATATGCAGCGTAGTCCTTCATTATTTGTTCATACACAAGCTAGAAATAGAGGATTTGATAATGGCAGGGAAGGAGCCTGAGTTTTGGAATTCATATGGAGAACACATTTCAGAGAAGCACAGCTATTGTCTGCTTCCTTCCATATGGACTCCATTCTTGGTTACTAACCAACAAGTGTCCAACTATTCCGAGGCGGGAATAAGGAGCATCTCTCAAGTACTCACTGAAGAGTTCAATTAGGCATAGACACATTCCAAATACCTTTATCAAAGAAAAGGTGCCTGTAAAGGCTCAAGCACTATTTAGGCGGAAGAGATTATCTGAATTTGAATGAAATAAACTACCATTTTGCTACTATCAAAACTACTTTTAAATGACCACAAACTATCAATTAGTGTAAGAACACTTATAATGTGTTCTTACAGTTTGAGATCCACTTTGATAAACCTAGAAAGGATATTTCTGGATATTTATCCTCCCCATGAAATATCAAACAGTCATGGTATGTTCCTGAATGAATTGGTGTCTTAGAAGAACAAAACCAGGTATCACATTCATCTCAGCTCATGTAACTAACAGTAAGCAAGCTGTCTAAATTCCTTCAACAGTCAATGGAGAAGGAGAAAAGATCAAGTGTTGCGTAGACTTGACTGTCTGAAGACACATATTTAGATATATGTATTTTCACACAAGACAGTAAGATAAGTTATTTCAATTCTTTATCACTTTAATATGGAAGGAGATGAGATGTCTAATTTTCAGATGTGAGGCTAGGGGAGATTAATTCCAGCCCAACTATTTCAAGTTTTATTACTTTTTAGCAAAGAAGAAACAGAAGATGGGTTCATATAGCATTCAAAAATCATGTCAGAGAGGAATCTGAAATGAGATCTGTGAGGATCTTTGGTTTATAATGTGAAAATGCTTGTCCCAAGGACTAACTCTCCTACCACATAAGCTGATATAAGAACCACATACAGAGAATTTGTTACAGCATAAACCTATACAAAAAGATTACATGCATATAGAGTTAGCAGAAACATCTTTTATGGAACAGGTAACAAACTGTTTCATGTCTAGGTTATAACATTTAAGCAGGCATTGAAACAGGCACTGCTATAGAAATACAGTAAACAATTCTAGAATTATTTGGGTTGGAAGGGACCCTTAAAGATCATCTAGTCCAACCCTCCTGGCCACAGGCAGGGACATTTTTCACTAGATCAGTTGCTCACACCCCCATCCAACCTGACCTGCAACTCTTCCAAGGATGGGGCACATCCACAACTTCTCTGGACAACCTGTTCCAGTGTATCACTACCCTCACCATAAAAAAATTTCTTCCTTATATCCAATCTAAACCTACCCTCTTCCAGTTTAAAACTGTTATCCCTTGTTCTGTCAACTACGGGCCTTAGTAAAAAGATTCTCTTGATCTTATGGGTCCTCTTTATACAGTGAAAGGCTGCAATCGGGTCTCCTCTGATCCTTCTTTTCTCCAGCCTGAACAACTGCAATTCTCTCAGCCTTTCCTTACAGGAGAGATGTTCCAGCCCTCTGATCATTTTTGTGGCCCTCCTCTGGACCCACTCCAACAGGTCCATGTCTGTCTTGTACTGGGTGCCCCAGTGCTGGATGCAGCGCTCCAGGTGGGGCCTCATGAGAGTGGAGTAGAGGGAGAGAGTCACCTCCCTCAATGTGCTGGCCATGCTTCTTTTTTGAAGCCCAAGATACCATTGGCCTTCTGGGCTGCAAGTGCACATTGCTGGCTCATGTCCAATTTTTCAGCCACCAATATCCCCAAGTCATTTTCCACAGGGTTGCTCTCAATCCATTCATCTCCCAGTCTGTATCAATACTGGGAATTGCCCTGACCCACCTGCAAGACCTTGCACTTGGCCCTGTTGATCTTAGTGAGGTTCACATGGGCCCACTCCCCAAGCCTGTCAAGGTCCCTCTGGGTGCCATCCCTTCCCTCAAGCGAATCAACTGAATCACTCAGCTTGGTGCCATCTGCAAACTTGCTGAGGGTACATTCAATCCCACTGTCTATGTCATTGATGAAGATATTAAATAGTATTGGTCCCAACACAGACCCTTGAAGGACACCACTCTACTGGTTTCCACATGGACGCTGAGCCATTGACTGTAACTTTTTGGACATGGCCATCCAGCCAATTTCTTATCCATCTAACAGTCCACCCATCAAATCCATCTCGCTCCAATTTGGCACCCAGTGTTGTGGGGGACTGTATCAAAGGCCTTACAGAAGTCCAGGTAGATGACACCCATCCCTTGTCCACTGAAGCAGCCAATCCATCATAGAAGGCCACTAGATTAGTCAGAAATATCTTTTTATTAACTTGTAAATCAGTCTAGTTAATGTCTTGTTCTGAAATTCAGGGAACAGCTGCATTTCACTGGCTGTCAAGTAAAATGCATGCAGGTCATCTGAGGTAGTGACACTTGGCACAGGAGACAAAAAACAGTATAGGATTTGCCCAGTTCTACAAGGTTATATATCAGGTAGAACAGGCAAAGGGATTGAGAACTGGATGGGGGGTTAATTAGGTTCAGCTAACACCAAATAATACCACAAGTGCCTAAACTACAACTATGAACCTTCAGTGCAACATTACCCCTCAGTTTCTTAAAGGCCTCCTGTGCCATAGTATGTGAAAGGAAGACTCATTTCTGATCCTGGGTGATTAGAATGATCTGGGCAAGGAGTCCAAGCTGGAGCCTTCTTGGGATTAGAATTTAGCATTTCTTGGTCTTGTTTATGGTTATTACTGTAGTTGATGGATGTTCCCTCATGTACATTAATAGTCCCTTTAAAAAAAAAATCTGTTACTGTTGTGCAAGTGCTGTCTTTTGAGGTTATCTGCTCACAAAATCTGAAAACAGAGGAGGCAAAGAAACCAACACAAAACCCAGAGTCAGGTGTCCTCCTTCCTGCCTGTTGATACAATGTCCATTTAAAATATTTGAGCATAAGTATTTCTTCAAAACCCAATACAAGTTACTCATACCTCAGAGGAGATGCATTAGACTGAGCAGGTATGAGAGAAGAATATCTCATTGCACACCTGAAGAGAATCTGTTGCAGGACCTTCAACACCATATCCATGCACCATCTGAATTATCTGCTGGCTCTCTCTGTCTGTAGAACAGCCGAGACCTGAAATCATGTCACTTAGATGCCCAAGGCCAGCAATTCTTGCCAGAATCTGAAGCATACTTTCTCTCACACTGGAGACAGATAAGCTCCTGCTAAACATAAAAGTAACACTGTTCTCATTAACCCTACATTTGAGTCCAAGTATGGATCCTTTGTCCCATAGGCACTTTCACAGCCTCCAAACATTTAGTTACTACCACTGCTTAAGAAAGATCAAAGAGCAAGACCGTGCTGATAACGAGTTGTCCTTACAAGTGAAGTAAAGTATATTCTGCAGGCTGGCTGAACACATGTGTGAAGAGAAAAGTCCTGAGAGTTGAAAACCACAAACCAAACCTGAAGATTTACCTAGGGAACTGTACAGGCTAAAATCATCAGCTGAGACTTGAAATGATAGGTCACTGCAGGGAAGTATCAAAGATCTGAGACTCTTAATTTTAGTGAAAAAATAAAGGGATAAGTACTCCTTGCTCCTGTATTCTAAGTATATATCTTTCAGTGCTCTCTTATTAGAAGCATTCATGAAAAAGGATGATGAAACAGGATAGGAATTTGATAGAATACACCATTTCTTTACAATTTCCAGATCTACTTGCTTTACAGTGATCTAAATCCAGGTTTCACAGAAGTAGGATGTAATAGCCAGGACAAAAGGAAATTAGTTTCAAGATATTTCAGACTCTTAACACCAGCATCCACGCCACAGAACAGTTCAGATGGCACAGCAACAAAGAAAAAAAGAAATATATATATATATAAATGAAGCTAGTTACCCTTCAGTGGAAGGATCACAGCTTTCATTTTCATGAAATTCTCAAAGATTAAGTCAGGTCTCACCATCACCACAGCTGTGGCTGCCAGGTGACTGGAAGCAACTTGGTCACAACAAAGTTTAGTTTCTCTTGATACCCCTGTTGTAACTGCCCATTAAACTCTGACTATGAATTGTGGAAAATGCCCTATTTAGAAAAAGGGTTGTAAATGAGCAAGTACATCTAGAGGCTGGAAGATAAGTAAATGATATATCCAAATCAAATTGGACTTCTTCAGCTCTGTTTTCCCTAAATGTATCACAAGACCTTTTTCTTTCATCTGTTACACACAACCATGGTACTAGAAGATTACAAATATTCATATCCATTGAAAGAAACACGGTATCACTTCTTAGCTCACATGTTTTGCAGGCTCCAACAATCTCTTATTTATCACTGTAGTGCTGAAAGGATGTAAGATATCCAGGATCTGGGAGATTTCTCCTTCACCTCTTCCATTGTCACATCCTGATTCTGTCACATATTTCATATGACCCCAGAATTGTCTGAAGTCATGAGATAAAGAAGCCATCAAAGCATTTATTGCTTCACTGAGAGAATGAGAAAGAGCTGTGTTATTTCTGCTGGTGTTACTCCTATTCTGTTTCATCCTTATTTCTCAAACTTGTGATTTCACCGGTGGAACCTAATGCCAGCAGAGACTTCTCATGCAAACTTGCACAAGTATACCTACACACCTCAGAGTTACCATTTTTTTGCCCCCTATGAGTTGGTCATCTCCTATATCCTCATCCAAGTCCTCGTCAATCTACCATCCCCTAAGTTAACCAAGTAGATGTTCCAGGTGACTCCCTATGGTGCTCTAGTGGAGGCAAAAAGAGAAAAGACATCCCTTTTAAAAGGCTGAGTCACCCTGCCAGGAATGCCTGTGCTCTGTCTTACCTCTAACTTGGGACTGAGATGGTTGCAAAGATATCCCTTTAATATTGCAATAACTCAGTAAATGGTGACTTATCCTCTACAGTCTTCTGATGAAAACATGTACCAAGTCTATAATTGGATAAATGCTATCATGTAGAGCTCAGATGTCAAAGCATCCTTCCTTTCAGTATCTGAAAGAAACTACCTGAAAAGATCATTTTACAAGGTACAGCCATAGCCAGGCTTCTCTAGCCATTAGAAGCTACTGAGAAAGACATACGAGTGTTGCTTGGCAAAAGGTCTCCTCCTTATACACAAGATGAGTCCCAGGTAGCTTCGAGCAAGGCTTTTGTCATAATTAAACAGTACCAAGGCTTCACCATAGGGACAGACCTTGAACCCTGTACTACTGAGGAGAAAGTCAGAGACAAGTACTAGTTTAATCATTAAATATCTAATTAACAACAACCACCACCACCTAGGTAACAATAGTAGTAAATAGCACTAACAGCAGTGAAATATAAAGATGGGCAAGTATGTGCCTGCCTACATACTGCCAAATTTCATAGAATCACTTAGGTTGGAAAAGACCTTTAAGATCATTGAGTCCAACTGTAAACCTAACACTGCCAAATCCACCACTAAACGATGTCTCTAAGCATATCTCCATGTCTTTTGAACACCCCCAGGGATAGTGACTTCACCACTTCCCTGGGCAGCCTGTTCCTATGCTTGACAACCCTTTCAGTGAAGAAATTTTGCCTAGTATTGAATCTAAACCTTCCCTAGCACAATTTGAGGCCTTTTCCTCTCGTCCTATCACTTGTTACTTGGGAGAAGAGACCAACACCCACCTCACTACAACCTCCTTTCCCGTAGCTGTAGAGCGCGATAAGGTCTCCCCTCAGCCTCCTCTTCTCCAGGCTAAACAACCCCAGCTCCCTCAGCTGCTCCTCATAAGACTTGCTCTCCAGACTCTTCACCAGCTTCATTGCTCTTCTCTGGACACACTCCAGCACCTCAATGTCTTTCTTGTACTGAGGAGCCCAAAACTGAAAACAGCATTCAAGACACAGCCTCACCAGTGCCAAGCAGAGGGGGACAAATCACTTCGCTACTCCTGCTGGCCATGCTATTCCTGATACAAGCAGGGATGCTGTTGGTTTTGTTGGCCACCTGGGCACACTGTTGGCTCTAATACCTCTGTATTAGCTGCTGGACCTCAAGATTTAGAAAGGTATGAGGCATTATGACATTTAATATACAGGCATCCTGGAACTGGAATTCAAGGACAGTCACAATTTAAAAAAGAGTAGGCTTTTTTTTTAAAACCCATATAGATATCTGTATGTCAAGGTAAGCAACGAGTCTAGCTCAGAGAATTTTATATGAATGATACTTTGAAAATAATTGTTTCTAATTATTCATTGGTATATTCACTGGTGTATAATCAAATGTCCATTTTCATTTTAACCACATCAAAGTGCACAGGATCTTGTGGTTTTACATATACAGAAGAAACATAAGGTATAGAGCTTAAGCAAGAAACAAATGACTTTGTGCTGGCTCTCCAGATTTCACTGAGATAAAAAAAAGCACTGAACATTCCTGCAGCATTAGTAGTAATACACTGATCTGAGTGAAAAAGGGATAAATACAAGCATAGCTGTCTAAGTAGCAGAGGCAAGGAGCAATATACTTATCACTACATTTTGAATTTAAAAATATTTATTGCCTTTCAGATGTTAGTCATACAAATGAAATAATTAACCTACAAATTATTCATCTGCCTATTTTCAAATGACTTATATGGGCAGAATCAGTAATGTATAATATTCTTAAATGCTAGTATGTATCTATGTTTTCCCAGAGTGTTATGGAAAGATGAACTGTTAACAGTTGTATGGTATGAACTGCAAAAAAAATATAAAAACATGCTTTACATTCATCCCATATATATATTACAACAAAATAATTTGGCTCTTTTTAATGATGGGGCAGCACTCTGGTGCATGGGATCTTTCCATACAGATAATATTTCATTATCAATGTTGACGATTAGCTGTCAGATTGGCAAAAAAAGTATGAAAGACTACAACTAGAAAAATTTTGCTATGAAGACCTGTTACTTACTGCCTTACATATTACATCTCATTAAATAATGGTAGCCACAAAACATTACTAAAATGACAACAAGTATTTCAAGGTACTTCAATGGCAGCTTGATTTGCACAGATCTGAAAGACTACACAAGGAACAAAACAATGGAGAGTCAAAACCATTTATGTGCAGTCCAAGTTCAGAACCTGTCTTGTGACAATTAAAAATACCAGCTTAATACCATTTTATAATGGTATTATTTTACCATTATATAATGACATTTTATGATACCACAGTCTCGCTGCAAGTTAAATGATCTAAATTGATGCTCTCTCAATCCTCTCCTTGGCTGCCCCCCTCCCATGCTCCAATCCTAGCACTCACATGACTAGGCAGTCAGCCAAGTTCACCATCTGAGCTGGCCAACATAGCCCTACCACAGGTGGTTTTACATGTCAAATTTTCTTTTCAGAAAGGCAAGATTACAAAGTCCTTGCTGCAAGCAGACTAAGAACAGACCACCAAAACTAACTATAAGCAGTGCATTTCTTAAAATTATGTCAGTAATCAGGTTCCTGATTCAGACAATGAGGACGGTACCTCAGAATGTATCATGGAACCAGATTTGATGATGTTTTGGTGCTTTTACAGTAAACTCCAGTGTCTTAATGAATTATTTCAGTTGCTGAGATCAAGCCTTAGTGTTAGGGACTTCAAACTGTCAAAACATAATGTGCCTAAGATAGAGTCCTCCAGCTACTGAATCTATTAACTCTGTATCTACTGCCTGGCTCTGCCGATGCAACGCTTGGAGGAACAAGAACGAACGTTGCGAGTTAAGCAATCACAGATATCTTTATTTTATTTATCATTCTACATTAAATAACACCACTCTATTTTATTTCATTACAAAAGCTTTGATAATGTCCTATGGCAAAGGTTTTCCTTGTACTTTTAATACATATTTCAGTCAGAACTAGTAAGTATTTTCAAGAAATAGCGTAAATACTGTGAATACTCATCTTGCCAAGATTTATGCAATTTTAAAGACACAAGAAAATGCATTCCAGTTCCAGTTCAATGGGATTACTTGCATGCTGAGAGTTAAGCCTTTTCAGGTTGAATTGGATGAGTGACAAGACACTTAAAACCCTAAAAATATTTAGCAGTATATTTCAGTTCTTATTTTCCACTCATAAAACAGTATCCTATAGCAGCAAGTTTACTTTAGTGGCTTTGTTGAGGCTAAAAAAAAGAAAAGAAAAATGGGCCAGGATTTCAAAGGTTCTTTTGGGACCTAGATGTCTTTTTCATTAAAATTTAATGGTATTTATATGCTTAAACTTTTTAGGTTTCTTTAAAATCCAAGCCAAAACTGAATACCCTTGAGTTTTAAAATTATTATAAGAGTATAATGCTTGATTCATTTAAAATGTCAGCAACTTGACAATTTCCTGTAACAGGAGAAGTCGCT
This sequence comes from Sula dactylatra, assembly GCA_013389905.1. Lineage (NCBI taxonomy): Eukaryota > Metazoa > Chordata > Aves > Suliformes > Sulidae > Sula > Sula dactylatra. The sequence goes on along the minus strand of WEKW01021893.1, from coordinate 2,325 downwards.
TGACCAGACACAAGTACCAGTTAAATTTAATAATCAAAGCTATCTGTATAATGGCAGAAAGGATAAAATTTAATAGTTTCATTTCTTCCCTTTACAGGTAATGAAGTAAGATTAATAATGGTTCTATTTCAAACACTAATAGGCTGTGGGTCAAGAAATGACCCACCTGCACACTGATTAATTCTAATACAGATTACATACCAAAGAGTGGTAGTCATCTGCTTTCCTATTCTTCACATTTATTACTAGCTTACTGAAAAATAACTATAATGGGGAAGGAGAAGTAGAGACTGAAGACTATCATCATAGGCACGATTTGATTTGTTTGACAAAGCAATATATACACACACATATATGAGTAGATGCATGGACTAGGTGACTTCTAAAGGCCCCTTAATAACTTAAATTTTTCTGGGATTCTGTGACGTCACTGAAATGCTTCAAGGAGAAGGGATATGAGCTCAGATGTGTATTCTTGGAGGGGTGGGGATGAAATTGACTGGACTTGAAGAAAATCTTTCAGAATTAAGATCTGATTTTATATTTTTAAAAAATCTGCATTTATAAAAGCTAAGCATTTCTAGAAATGAAGTCTTAAACTTTGTTTCAAGATTACCTTCACAAATAGCAGATGTACATGTGGAAAGAGCTGCTAGAAGATGCCAGCTATAGATCTTACTACCTACTGTGGTATTCAAAGATATTAAATTCACCTTAAAGATGTACTGTTTTATTGTATGTCATTACCTCAAAGCCAGCAATAAGTGCCCTAAGCCCTAGTTTTACAGTATAGATAGGTAAGCACAAGAATGCAATCACAAGCTTTGTAGCAAAGAACTGGTATTCTTCCACTAATACATGTATATGTTAAATGCTAGATCTTAAAAACAGTTCATATAGACTCCTTCAGCAGCAATTGTACAATGTATATCCTATTTACCTAGTAGAAGTCCAATTACATAAGTAAAAAGACACAAGAAACATTGCACTGTAAGGAATAGTGGCTGAACGTACATCAGCTACAGATACAGGAACAATGTTCTTAAAAGAACATCAGGAATTGCATTAACTATAATCACAACAGCACCTCATGAAATTTATACAATAAATGTTCCATTTCATCTTTTTGTAAATTCTTGTGAAAAACAGGTTCCATCTTAAAATATGTATTTACCACTTCATTTTTGGTTCTTAGTACAGCTCAATATTAAAAAAGTAACTTCATAAAAAATGGCATCTTTGGGATCACTTATTTCTGAAAGAATTCCAAGTTGTGTCTGTACTATAAGTTAAAGAAAAAAATTGACCTTTCAATACTGATTTTTTTAATACATGAACTTTCAGACCTTTACACCACTGCCAGCAGAAAAATTCAGAAGACTATAAAATTAAAGCAAGCTAATCACCCTTAAAATTTCATTATTTTTCTTATAAACCAATTAAAGAAAATTCCATCATTTAAATTTAGGTGCCTACATCTGTGTAATATGTGACAGCACCTCTACTACCATCAGCTAGAGATCTAGACATTAGAGTGAGCAGAATTCAGTTCGGTTGCCTAACTACACATTATCTAGCATCACTTCAGATGCTATAGGTTATCAGACACCTATACAGAACTGGTAGATACGACACATGACCTACAGGAGACTTGCACACCCTTGTGAAGCAGCAGCTGAGGCCAAGTCAGATGTCCTATCTGACAGGCCATCTTAAATGGCATTGGACATTTCACGAAGTGAATTAATTGACTGGAGTGGCAACCACAGAGCTATTCTGTTCATCCAAAAGTAGACATCTACAACTGGAAAGAATTACCATGCAGAATATTTTAGCACACCTTTTCCTAAAACGGTTCAACAGATGTCATGGTTAACCTTTTGATTTTACAGAGCTTATTGTACGAGATCCTGGATCAATACAAGAAGTGACTTTTGGTTCAAGAAAGAATTAACCACAGAAAGAGCTCAACTAAATG
>WEKW01021892.1:124260-154650 GCA_013389905.1 Sula dactylatra | reverse complement strand
ATTTCAAAAATTAGGTACTAACGGTGTGGGTATATTAATAAAAGCTTTTCTCTGTAAGATAAGGTGTGAATAAATTCAGATTTTTTCCTTTCCCAAAGACAACATAGAAACTGTTCTCAACCTTGCATTTCTTGTGATTAGATTAGTGGTTGCGTTGCTGGCCCTGAAATATTGTTCTCTTGTTCTCTAGGGAACTGACTCTTTTCTGGAGTAAACTGCAGCAAAGGGTAGAGCCTTCTATTCAAGTGTATCTAGAGAGATGTCGTCAACTTTCTGTGTTAACTAAGACTGTTTATCACATTTTCTTCCTGATTAAAGTAATTAATTCAGAGGTAAGGATACTCCTGAAAGAATATTTTTGGCACTTTTAATGGAACTGTAATCAGGAAAAATTATGAAAGCTGCTTAGACATCCTGTCTCTTTGTGTAGCATCAGCTTTGGGGCAATCCTAATTGGTTTTAGGAGCAGCCATAGCAACTTCCTTCTGCAGGTGAATGATAAATTGGTTCATTTTGAATCATTACAACTTCTTTGTTCCTTTGGAACAAAAAAAAAGAGGGGGGATAAACAGAAGAGCTGGATGCCACAACCGAGATGAAGGAAAAACTAAAGGTGAGGTTATAGCCTCTACCATTGTCCATGTCCTCTAAATGAAGTATTTTCTGTTAGCAGGTCCTAACATTCTTCTTCATTTGTTTTCTGTATTTAAAAATATTACAGAAAATGGAGAGGAAAAGCTTATGAGGAGAGGAAATGAAGGCTGTATATTAATATATAAGAAAATTACAGGAAGTTTAAAAACCAAACAAACATAAAAAAACCCACAAAAAAAACCCCCTTCTGAATTGCCACTTAAGAATGCCGTTTGTTTTGATAAATTAAATACTTGCCTTTTGTGGACTTAGATCCAATGTTACATTAAAAACTCTCTTCATCTATCTCAGCTAACCTTGCCATCTAATTTTTCTAGTTTCCTCTCATTAGTTAGTTGCACTATTTAATGTTTATAGCTAAACTGAGCTTTTCTGAAAGCTTTTAGTTGGGGGAGTTCTGTAATTCAGTATATTAATTCCAAGAATAAAAATTCCTTTTTTTTACTTTTGCAGTGTTCTGGTATGGATAATCACAGGCTTCTAATCTTAAAGATTATTTTTTCCAAACCAAATTGGAGTTAGAGAGGGGGAGGAAAATAACTTTAACAGAGGCTCGTGATACTAAGAGCTCTGTCTGCTCCATGCCATGCTGATTTTTTTCTCTAGTGACCTGTGGATCATTTAATTGATGGCAGAAATTAGAGACCATGTGGGTAGTAGACTTGTGCATTCATTAATTCGCTGGACTTAATTCTCACGTAAACCACAGCCTCTCTGTGCATCCTTGGCAGCATAAAGGGACTGTAAAGTGGACATAAATGTAATTTATGTTGCCTGAAGGGTATAAATGAGAAAAGACCACATGACCTTTGGAACACTTAAATGATGGNCTTTATATCTTAAGTGATTTCCAAATTATAGATCTTTTTGAAGATCACATGCTTCTCTTACTGTAGCACTTTTTACCATTTGAATTCTGCCCAGTGTTAACTTAATGCACCGTAGAAGCTCATCTGAAATAACTGTGACGCAACTGGCAGGCTTTATTTCATGGAAAGGGCTCAATATTGCTATAATACAAACTGAAGACCTGTAACATAAAAGTCCTGAAGTCCTCAAACTAGACAGAACATACAATTAATTTGTGTTTTAGTTGTATGCAAACTTTCACATTTTTTTAATAGCATGAAAACTAATTATGCAACTGAAGGAATAGCATCTAAAGACAAACCACGATGTTTCTTAACGTAAACAGTATTATTATAAACTCCAGGTGCAATTTTTTTCTGACACTTAGGGTTGAATAATGATATCTTTTATTTACAAATATAGAAAGGGTTGTGATAAGCTGACTTACTAAAATTAGTCTTGCTTTACAGATCGATGGTGCTGGACTTGCAACCTGCATTGAACTGTGTGTGAAAGCATTGCGCTTGGAATCCAGTGAAAATACAGACGTCAAGATATCTATTTGCAAGACTATCTCCTGCTTGCTTCCAGATGATTTGGAGGTTAAACGTGCTTGTCAGCTGAGCGAATTTCTTCTTGAACCCACTGTGGATGCATATTATGCTGTTGAAATGCTATATAATCAGCCTGACCAGAAGTATGATGAAGAGAATCTTCCAATACCAAATTCTTTACGCTGTGAGCTCTTACTTGTACTGAAAACTCAGTGGCCTTTTGATCCAGAATTCTGGGACTGGAAAACTCTCAAGCGTCAGTGTCTGGCACTGATGGGAGAGGAGGCATCCATCGTGTCATCAATAGACGAACTAAACGATAGTGAAGTTTATGAGAAGGTTGAGGATTGCCAAGAAGAGACTAAAGAAACTTCTGTGAATGGGCTTGCTGGCACTTTTGATGAAGCTACAAGCCTTCTTAAAGGTATCAGAGATGAAAAGCAGAAAAAGAGAGAAATTAAAAAACTTAGAGAGAGAGGGTTCATATCAGCTAGATTTAGGAACTGGCAAGCTTATATGCAGTATTGTGTTTTATGCGACAAAGAATTCCTAGGTCATAGAATAGTTAGGCATGCACAAAAACATTATAAAGATGGAATTTACAGTTGTCCTATTTGTGCCCAAAATTTTAATTCTAAAGAAAACTTTGTTCCCCATGTAACTTTGCATGTTAAAAAATCCAGCAAAGAGAGATTGGCTGCTATGAAACCACTGAGAAGACTGGGAAGACCTCCTAAAATAGCAACTGCCAATGAGAATCAGAAAACTGATTCTGTATCCAAACAGGAGCAGCGACCCATTAAGAAGAACAGTCTCTATTCAACAGACTTCATTGTGTTTAATGATAACGATGGCTCAGATGATGAAAACGATGACAAAGATAAACCTTACATACCAGAGATAGTGCCAGTTCAAAAGCCACTACCTGTTAATGAATTCACCTGCCCTGTAACATTTTGTAAAAAAGGCTTTAAATATTTTAAAAATCTAATAGCACATGCAAAGGGGCATAAAGATAATGAAGAAGCTAAACGTTTTCTTGAAATGCAAAGCAAAAAAGTGATTTGCCAGTACTGTAGACGACATTTCGTAAGTGTTACTCACCTGAATGATCATTTACAAATGCACTGTGGCAGCAAGCCTTACATCTGCATACAGATGAAATGTAAGGCTGGTTTTAACAGTTACGCTGAGCTGCTGACACATCGGAAAGAGCATCAGGTCTTCAGAGCAAAATGTATGTTTCCTAAATGTGGCAGAGTGTTTTCCGAAGCCTATTTACTCTATGATCACGAAGCACAACACTATAATACCTATACCTGCAAAGTTACAGGCTGCGGAAAGGTATACCGTTCTCAGAACGAACTGGAAAAGCATGTTGAGGATCACACCAAGCAGCCTGAAAAAGCGCAACAGCCTGAAAGCCAGACTAATGAACCTGATCTTAGTCAACCTTCTAAAGCTAATGAAAATACCGATGGAGTTGCTGTTAAAGAGGAATTGACATCTCCTCCAGCTGACAACCGGAGTAGTTTTACCGAAGGAGAAAACGTCACCTGGAATCAAATTAAAGCAGAACCAGTAGGGAATGAAAGTGTAAGTGCATCAGCGAGTATACTGCAGCAAAGTGATCCCTTGCCTAATGCTGGTTCAGAGCAGTCTCCTACAGGTTCGGTGAAGACAGAAGTGGCAATTCCAGAAAGCAGTGTTAAGGTGCCTGCTGTTAACCAGAAGATCCGAGATAACTTTGTAAAAAGAGGTAAATTGGCTGCTACTGCCGGCAAAGTAGATACCACTAAACCTGGCGCCCAGCAGTTGTGCTCATCGGTTGACTCTTGTCTTCCAGTGTTCCAAGAGAGAAAGGAAGAAGACTGTCTCAGTCAGACTCAGAATATTCGAAATATTTCTGTGACCTCAGACACACTAAAACCAGAAGCCCTTGAATCAAAAAGCTTAGAAAGACAAGTGAGCGCTGCAAATCCATTCAGTGTGCAGAATCAGGCAGGATATCGAAACAGTGTACCCATTTCCAAACTTGAAATTGAAGACAGTATTAAGGCTGCAGCTAATCTATATAACCTGCCTTTAAAAACTTTAGAAAGTATTACATTTATTCCTTCGCAGCCTAACATAAATAGCTCTTTAGCTCCAGCTGTGTCACCAGCGGCCCCAGTTCAGAAATTTAATTGTCAGGTTGAGGGGTGTACTCGAACGTACAACTCGTCACAGAGCATTGGCAAACATATGAAGGCAGCACACCCTGACCAATATGCTGCTTTTAAAATGCAGCGTAAAAATAAGAAACCACGAAAATCCAGCAGTCTGCAAACTGTGCCAAATGATGGGAAGATTGTGTATCTTATGCCATCGCAAGTGGGCAATCCCAGTGGTGCTGCTTTTACTGCACAAAACAAACCTAATTTGAATCCCACCTGTTCCAGTCAAGTGCAACATGTCTCAAGTACACTTTTCCCAACCCACCTAGAGAATCTGGCTAATCCTATGTTGCCTATAGTGGAAAGTGTCATAAATCCAGGTTTGTCTACTCGTATTAAAAGTGAGCCTGAGAGTGTTTTATGTTCACATATGGAAGATCTGTCTGGTGCAACCTTACCTTCCCAGTTGGACGATCTGGCAAAAACAGTTATGCCTCTCAACATTGATGGCGGTTCAGATCCTTTTCTTCCTTTGCCTGCAGAAAATGGTCCAATGTCTCTCTTTCCTTCGTCAGCAGAGAATCCCCCAAATTCAGTCTTTTCACAACTGGAAAATAACACAAATAACTTTTCATCGCAACTAGAAGGAAACACTAGTTCTGCTTTCCCAAAAGAGGAAACTGTGGATCAAATATTTCCCTCACGACTGAGTAATGACAGTAACTTCAATGAAACTAGTTCTCAGCATTCAGCTTCAGAAAAGGTGAAAAAAGATCGTGGCCGGGGCCCAAATGGGAAGGAAAGGAAGCCAAAACATAACAAGCGAGCAAAGTGGCCAGCAATAATTCGGGATGGCAAATTTATCTGTAGCAGGTGTTTCAGAGTTTTCACTAACCCTAGATCACTTGGTGGTCACTTATCTAAGAGGTCTTACTGTAAGCCTCTTGAAGGATCAGAAATTTCTCCAGAAGCTCTGCAGGCTAATGGACAGTCTTTGCTTGCCAGTATGATTATTTCCTCGAATTCATTAAACTTGCAGCAACCCCCGGAGTCTGCCTTCAATCCAGAGACATGTTTTAAAGATCCATCGTTCCTCCAGTTACTTGCAGCTGAAAATCGTTCCACAGCCTTACTGCAGACTATGTTTCCACGGGCCAATGTGACTAACTTTAATACTGGTGGGAACGAGGAAGGAAATCAAATTATAAAACAAGCCTTGGAAACTGCAGGCATCCCGAGTACCTTTGATAACACAGAAGTACTTCCACATGTAGTTACAACAAGTTGCGTCACTGGTACGACTCAGATAAATGCAGCTGTTCTCCCCAACTCAACCGCATCCCCTCTGCTGCAGACAGTCTGTAACCCCAGTACCTTGCTAACAGACCAAAACAGGAACCTCAATGCCAAAATTCCTCCAATAAACGAATGCAAGAGTTTGCCTGGTTTTGCAACAGAGGACTTAATGCTAAAGACTGTTGAAAATGGCGTATGTCCTAGCTCGTTTTCTAATACTGTTGCAGCAGCGCAAAACTTTGCAGGGAACAGTTCACGAGTTTCAGTTATAAGCAGCCCCAAGAATTCAGGATCGAGCAACTTGAATAAGAAGGGAACCAGTGCTTCAAAGAGGAAGAGAAAAGCAACTACGCCCTTGCTTGCGCCCAATACATCACAGAAAGTAGCAGTAAATAATACAGCAACGATGGGACTTCTAACCAAAAGCACTGAAGGAAATGTGCAAATACAGGGAGAAAGTTTTCAGTCCAACTTGCTGGCAAATTGTGGCTCTCAAGTGGTGGTGGAAAATCTCACACAGAAACTCAACAATGTTGACAATCAGTTATTCATGGCCAGTATCAAAGAGAACTTCAAAACAAATCTCGAGGCCCCTACAACATTACCCTCTTTAACAGTAAAAACTGAAAATGGGGATTCCCAAATGATGCCTGTAAATTCTTGTGTGCAAGCAAATTCGGAAGAACAGATTTCAGAAGACAATGTTATGCAGAACTTTGAAAAAACCCTGGAAATAATTAAAACTGCTATGAATTCACAAATACTTGAGGTGAAAACTGAAATTCAGGACACCGTTGCTGCTTCAGGGCAGAACTCGCAAGTAAGTAATGCACAGGCTTCTTCAGGAAATTCTGCACATAGTGTAAAACTACCCGCTCCCGCACAGTTTGCTGTGCATGCAGGGAATGTCACCACTGCAAAGAGTAGCTCTGCTCAGTCTGAGACATCTCAAAAGGATGATACTCAGATATTGGAAATTTTGGAGGGCTTGCAAAAACTGAAACTAGAAAACGATTCACCCGTTCAGATCTCTGAGACTGTTTCCCAGTGTCCTCCAGCAGATACGCTAGCACCAGCGGTTCCTGTTGTATCAACTGAAAATAAGCCCCTTGTCCAGATATCTTCAGAGGCAAGTAACATTCAGTTTAGTGATAAAGTTAATAAGCCTTTTGTATGTCAGGATCCAGGCTGCAATTATAGTGCTATGACAAAAGACGCATTATTTAAACACTATGGCAAGGTTCATCAGTACACTGCAGAAATGATACTAGAAATTAAGAAACATCAACTGAAGTATGCCCCATTCAAATGTGTTGTAGCTACCTGTCCAAAAACATTCACGAGAAACTCTAATCTCAGAGCACACTGTCAGCTTGTACATCATTTTACGACGGAGGAGATGGTAAAATTAAAAATTAAAAGGCCTTATGGCAGAAGATCTCAAAATGAAACGGTAAACACAGCCCCACAACCTGTTGAAGTAAAACCTTTGCAGACACTAATAATAGAAAACAAAACTGCAGCACCATTGGTCAAAGAAGCTCAGATAAAGGAAGTTGTAGAGCCTGTAAAAGTCTTGGAAAAACTTCTACCAGAAAATAATATTCCTGAAAGACTAGAAAAACCTCCCCAAGTGGTTTCTGTTCCACCGGAGCAACATAATGCAGCCTCTTTTAGTGGTACACAGGCACAACCCAAAGTCCGCAAGGTTAGGAGGTACAGGAAGGAAAAAGAGGAGAGAAAACGTAGGAAGCCTGTAACAAAATCTCTGGAGTTTCCCACTAGATACAGCCCTTATAGACCATACCGATGTGTCCATCAGGGCTGCTTTGCGGCTTTTACGATACAGCAAAACCTAATCCTTCATTACCAAGCTGTGCACAAATCTGACCTCCCTGCCTTCTCCGGAGAAGTGGAGGAGGAGAATGATCCAGGCAAAGAGGAACGCAATGAGGTGGAAACCAAACCTGCCGTCAGAGAGTTCAGGTGTGAGGTGAGTGACTGCTCTCGCATCTTCCAGGAAGTTACCAGCTTGATACAACATTATATGAAGCTTCATGACATGACCCCCGAGCAAATTGGAAACATGAAATTGCCTCCAGAGGTGGGAAGGTTTTCCTGTGATCAGTCTCAATGTAAGTCTTCATTTACAGCATATCTTAACTACATTGTACATCTTGAGGCAGATCACGGTATTAAGATAAGGCCGAACAAAGTAGAAGATGATGGCGTATTCAAGTGTGACTGTGAAGGCTGTGACCGTATTTATGCTACTAGGTCTAACCTCTTGAGGCATATTTTTAACAAACATAATGACAAGCATAAAGATCATCTAATAAGACCCAGGAGACTGACACCAGGTCAGGAAAACATTTCAAGCAAAGCAAATCAGGAGAAACCATTGAAGTCCAAACAGAGAGTACTAAAAAACAGACCGGGAAAAGAAGGTAACAGGCTGTCAGTGAAAACAAAACGAAAGAAAAACGTGAACTTGGAAAACAAAAACTCAAAAGGAATGCAAGTTCAAGAAAATAAGGCTTATTCACTGAAACGCGGCAAGCACGTGTATTCAATAAAGGCTAGAAACGACGCCTTATCAGAATGTACGAGCAGGTTCATAACTCAGTATCCATGTATGATAAAGGGATGTTCATCCGTAGTTACAAGCGAAAGTAACATAATAAGGCATTATAAATGTCACAAGCTGTCCAAAGCATTTACTTCCCAACACAGAAATCTTCTTATTGTATCTAAAAAGCACTCTGCCTCAGAAGTAAAGGAAGCCTCTTGTGAGCAAGAGGAGACTGATAAAAAAAGTGATGTGAAAGAGCCTGAACCGAGTTTGATAGTGAGCAATAATGATTCAAGCACATCTACGTTACCACAAAAGGAAACTGAAAAAGGTGAGAAGGATGAAGTGGATGAACTGACAGAACTATTCATTACTAAACTGATTAACGAGGATTGTTCAAGTGCTGAAAATCAAGCAAAAATCTCTTCCAGTGTAAATAGTGACTTGCAGGAGAGCAGCTCCTGCCCCTCAGAAAAGCAAAAATCAAACAACTTAAAAAGAGCAAACAAAGAAAAAAATGTGTCTCAGAATAAGAGGAGGAGAGCCGAAAAAACTGAGGAAGTACTGCCTGTTGACGTGAGTAGCACGCACAGGGAGGAAGAGACTGCTGTTGCCATTCAAACGGCCGAAGAGCAACCTGCAGCTTTCGACTGGAGCTCTTTTAAGCCGATGGGTTTTGAAGTGTCATTCCTCAAGTTCCTTGAAGAGTCTGCTGTGAAGCAAAAGAAAAACACCGAAAGAGACTACCATAGCGGCGGAACCAAAAAAGGATCCTATTCGAACTCACGAAAATCCAACGAGAAGACCTCCGTAGCAAGTAATAATGTCACTTGGTCAAGTTCTGAAACTGAAACCCTTGTACCGTTTGCCAACCCATCACGGCTTCCGTGTGGCGATAATGTAAAGATCGTTTTAGACAAGACTCTTAAAGACTGCACTGAGCATGTGTTGAAGCAACTTCAGGAAATGAAACCTATTGTCAGCTTAAGAAAGCTCGAAGAACGTTGGGAGGATGATCCAGAGGTTACAGCTGCAAAAGTGATTGTTATGGGTACCGAGGAAGGGGAGTCAAAATACTGAAAACCTGATGCGTTTAACCGTGACCTGTAAAAAAATTTATTTTGAATAGGAAGCCATCAAGCATGCTAGTAACTGTGGAGCTCTTTTATTTTGAAGTGATTTAATCTAGCAAAAAACATGACCTGAGTCATGTAAATTTCTTATTTGTTTTTATCCCTATGGGACTTGAAGAACAGAGTAATTGCTTCAGTTTTGTAAATACTTGATCCAAACCTCAACTTTCTATCAGATTGTCCTTTCCATGAACTAAATCTTTGTGAGTTGTCTGTGATTGGTATCTTTCACCAGGTCACTGCTCATGTATAACAGTACTCTTTATTTGTAGATACGTTTTTTTTTTTTGTATATATTTATTATTGTAAATCATTTGCTGCCACCAGCAGTCTGTAAGTCTAAACTATTAAATGACACATTTATATTCGGAATTTTAATTTGTAACTAAGTGAGCAAGTTTTTAAAACTGTCCTTTAATCATTTTAAATTAAGAACTTTTGAACTAAAACTAGCTAAGTCTGCCATATCCAGTTTATTTTGCATAAAGCATTTATTTACAGGAGAGGAGCTGGATAAGATCACATTTCGTAGGTTAAACGTACTGACACACTCTCATTTTTGTAAATTTTAACATCCAGTATCTATGGATGATACTCATATGTAGTTAACTCATAAATATAATAGTTTTCTTATAGCTACATTTTTCATTGCTTTTAATTGGATACAAAGCATTTATGATTCCATAATAAAAATGGAAATGTGAATAAAAATAGTTTGCTACATTGGAGATTTAAAACAATATTTGGTATTAAAGAATCCGTTGTGAATGTGATAGAAAATTAGTAGTGTGGAGCAGTGTATATATTTGAGGTGGTGATTTGTGAAGTAGCCCAGTATTGCCTTAAATAAAATCACATTTCATTTCTTGTTTTATACATGTGATCTTATAAAGGTTATTTTTGTTTCTGTAACTTAGATTGGTGTATAGTTTAATTTTTGTTAAAAAAACAAAACAAAAAAACTTCAGAAACCGTTTTTGTAAATAGTGGGTTTATAAAACAGATGGTTTATTTTGATAATACCAGTTTGGTATCTATCTATAAAATACGTGAGTCCTTATGCCATACCGTTAAAAACTGAATAAACAAGGCACTTTCTGAAAGGGAAGTGAGATTGTGATCTTACAGACAAACTCGGTGGTTGTGCTCTATTGATGGCATGGGCTCCCTCCGCGCTCTTCTGCCTCTTGCTGACTGTACCTGGCAGCACCCTCGCCACCCCTCTCTTTCCCAGAAGCGGTGCCGCTGGTAGTGCCCAGGATCAGAGCGATTTCTCTGTATGCTGCTAACCGAAACGACAGGTATCCAGTTTGTGGAGTAACCAAAAGCCTGAATGTGTTGGTGGGAGCTGTCGGTACCCAGGAATCTACTATGTTGGTTTGCATGCGTGATTATGCTTAACTTGGATGGGACAAGCCAGCTGGATTGTGTGGTACCAAAAATTTTTCTTGGATTATTCTCATTACTGGATGTGACCTACCTTCAGTAATATAAAATAGTCTTTATCTTGGGAGAGATTGGCTTGGGTTTTTTTTTTTCTATGAACTTGTCTTGCCATGTAAAGCTTTGCATTAAATGCTACACTTGATTGCTCTTAAGCTATTCACCTGGAATCTTTGACAGTTTACTTGAATGTCAGTGCAGAGGGCACATTCCTGCAACCAAATGAAGTGACTTGTGGGAGTGAGGATTATGTATGGAAAAGTGGAAGGGCAACTGCATTTCAGTGTGGGCATAGCCCTTGGTTTGCCATCTGGTGCTAAATTGCATTCCTTCTCAGAAAGCCCGTGCTTCCATTTGAACGGAGCCTGTGTGCTCCTCTTGCTTTTGATCCCTCCCGAGTGACTAAACTGGTAATTTCTGCCAAGTTAGTAAATCAAAGGTGCGGTCTGAGAATGATAAAACCAAAACAAATCCTTGCGTTTTAACTCTAGGAGAGATGATTATAGTCATTATAAGCACATGATGCCACGTTCTACCTACCAGAGGCTGCGCAGTCTCCCTGGATGGACTTGCTGTTGGATGCGAGCCACGAAGATTGTAGAGGGGATCTTCTGCAGGGGAGAAGCGGGCAGAGAACCTTCTCTGAAGAGGATCCACAAAGCTCACCTGAAATCTCTTGGTTTCAGGTGTACCTAACCACTGCAGTCACTGTCGACAGACCTCACAACTGTTAACTTTTAGAAGATACCTTTTGGTGTTGTGTAAGTGAAATAGTTTCAACATTGACATTCCTGATGATAGGTACTGCATCATTTGCAGATTTTAGACTAAGAATAGCACACAACGATTTAGCTACACAGAGCTATACTAGAATGCTATTTAAAAAAAAGAAAAAGGAAAAAAATTCCAATGTCATAAATATTCAGGAAATAATGTCTGGTTTGGATCCAAATACAGCGTCTGAATTTCTGAGAATGAAATTTTTAATATTGTTTCATTCTTATCCCAGTTAATCCAATTAAAGTGGGTGCTGTTACCAGTATAGTCAGTGCCCTCCATGGCACATGCCCTTGTGGGTGGGTACTGGCAGCCTGTCCAACAGGTAACCAACTATGGTAATTTTTTTTTATTTAAAAAGAAAAAAGTATTTTAAACTTAAAGCGGGGGACTGAAGGCAGGGTCTGATTTAAGTTGTCATGGGCTGCAGAGTTCCTGAGGAAATAAATTTGGTATTTGCATTTAGATATTTTACCTTGAATGATGTATAATACCTCCTGCTACAGCTGTGGCAGCTTGCCTGAACTGACGGCTCCTCCGAAGGCTGGAGCTGTGCCCCTGCCCTTGGGGCTGCCGCACGGGATGGGGCTCCAGGGTGGCTGAGCCCAGCTCTACCAGCACCGCCTCAGCCTGCGGGGTGCTCCGACACCCATGGGTGCTGTCAACCCCAGCCCCCGCTGCCCGGTCCCTCTCTGACTTCTCCCCTCTTTTTTTCTCCTTCCTCCTGTGTGTCTCTGTCTTTGAGACTTGTGACCCATGAACTGTGGTGCATTTGAGCAAAGACGCTTTCTTTTAAACGCCCTGTCACCATCAGAAGTGCGCTAACTAAAGCAGCAGTTGTTGATGGGGAAACAACCAAATCGAGGATCTCGGGTGCAGACTACAGACTGTTCTGTGATTGAAAGACAACTTTAAACCAGCAGTCAGCCTCTCTTGTGGTTAACTATGTTTTTAAAGAAATCTTATATTGTCTGAGCCCTAATTCAGTGTAAATAAGAGTAGCGGACTTGTCCTCATGTGTTGTGAGGAGGTCGTTCTCAACGGGATAGGAGGGACTGTTGGTCCTAGGGCGGTCTGGCACATCCTGTCTGCGGCTGTTGGATAGCGATGGAGCGCTGCTTTTAAAGTTAACACTGGAGACAGTCATCGGCTCAGGTGTGGAAAAGTAGCTGGCTGTATTCTTGCAATTAGTTTCTGTGCCAAAGAATTAGTATGGCTGGGGCTCCCACAGCCTGCATGGGCACGCTACCCTGAGGTTTAGGCCACCAGGACTAGAAGAGCTCACTGAAGCAGGAGTTGGGGCAGCAGCTCCTGCTTGTGCCCTGCTTTTCTCTGTGTCTTTTTTTTCCCGAACCTTGTCTGTCACAAGGCAAGGACATTACTTGGGTTTTAAAGAAAAATGAGGATCTATATAAGGTTTGGGCCTTTTAACGTTTGCAGAGATGTTTTGAAATACGAATGAGGTAAATATTTTTGTATGAATGTGCATGGAGTGATCATGTTATTTTTCCATTACAGTATGGGCTCAGGTCAGCTTCCTACCAATTGCTGTGTGATTGAGGAGATTGTATGTAAAAACAATTTAAAAAGAAAAAAAACAGCACTTGATTTTTTTTTTTTATTTTGTCTGTGTGAATTGGCAGTTGAATAGGCAAAAAAGCCCTTAAACCTGTAGTTTAGGGACCGAGTCTACAAACTCATTTGAACCAAAAATGTAAGAGCAAATGACTTCAGGGATGGATGGATGAGTGAAACTTAAACTGGAGCACAAAGGAATATAAAGACAGGGAAAAGGCTGTGGAGGGGAAAGGAGCCAGTAAAAAGACCACATGCTGGCCGAGAGCAGGGGTTCAGAAAGTGGATAAGTTTGTTCTCTCAGGTTAAGTAAAATCTGACAGAGCTGCCGTGTGTGATGCTCATTTCCTTTTCATTAGCATTTTTGTCAAATGCTCCTCTGATTTTGCAGCACATGGTGTAAAAGCCACCTGGCTGTTTGCTGTGAGTGAGTCAGGGGTTACACAGAGTTGGTCCGTAACGATTGTTCAGAATATTTCTCATGTAAGGTACGGCTTTGTCAAAACTGAAGTATCCTCTGAGACTTGAAACCTGTTGATTTTGCAATTTATTTATCATTTCATGGCTGTTGAAGAAAGGAATTAGAAATAAAACCTTGAATATACATTCCAAAGAATTAAAGTTCTTGTTTCACGGGAAAATTTTTGGTCTAAGTGGGAAGCTCTGACCAGCCACAGAGCTTTAGGGGTTGCTCTAAAACCCTTCAAGCCCTGACTTAACTTAATTTTTCTATTAGACAGCAGCTAATGCACAAATTTAATCAGAAACCTGTGTTGGCTAAACTGTGTTTGCTTCTCTTCGTTTTCTCTCAAATAAACCTTGCTTTAAAATAAATGAACAAATACTTGTTTTGTTAATGTGCTGTCTTAAAATCTGTCCTCAATAATTAAAAATCATTTTAGAAGCATTTTTTATTTTGATAGTGTTGCCATTCTCTTAAAAAATGATGCATTAGGGTATAAAAGGGCCAAGATAATTTTGGCTTTTGTTCTCAGTTACTCAAACTGTGGCAGGCACAGTTACACAGGGCTGATGGGCAATGGTTTGCTTCTGGGCAGGTTTTGTCCAGTAGCTGCAAAAGAGTTTTCTAACTGCGTTTCTCTCGTGAGCCGCATTCTGTATATGTAGAGATTGAACAGAAAATGTTCTGAATTGTGTAAAGCCTGTTCTCTCCATATACACATGGATTCAGCATCTCTCGAGATGTAAAACTTTAACTGGCCACAAGCTGGCAAGCTAGTGTCTGAGAGACTGCCATCGCTGCTAAGTTCAACAGCAGCAAATGTATTCTTACCTTTTATAAAAAAAGCAGGTTTATTTTAGCAAAAAAAGTTCAAAGCTCACAGCTAAAAGCACATAGTTTATTCGTTAGTTCTTAAAGCGAATTCTGTAACTGCTACCCCAGTACTCATAAAAGCAATACTTCGTAACCAAAGCTGGGGGGTTTTTGGGGTGGAAAAAATAGTTAACGTGCTTTTGCTACTGTTTCCTCCTCTTTACCCTGGCATGAACAATATAATCAGTTCAGCACTCAGGCAGCTCCACTTACTGCAGGTGGTGGTTTTCTCTGAAGGGTGTGTTTTGATCAGGCTCAGTACTGATGTATGTCTGAAGGTCTTTCATCCCAGCAATTGAAAGACAACACAGCCCTGAAATAAGTCTTTTTAGGTACTTAATTCCCATCATCGCAGAAGTCTAGGTTCAACAGAAGACACATCTTAGCTAATTTCTGTCCTTTTCCTGTTAGCCCAAGAGACGCACGTAACAGAGCAGAGATGCGTGGTATTTTAAGAGATATTCTGAAATTTGGGGTGAGGGAATAGGTGGTTCTTTTTTAGTTTGTTTCTACTGGAGGCTTTTTGTATTTTTAGATTTCACGCATTCTTTTATGGCAGGGAAATCTACTGAAGGAATAGCAGTATTTTCACCCTTACTAAAGGGACCAGATTCCAGGCCCCTGAATACTGGGACTGCTGGCTACTGTTTTGCCGTATTGTGTGGTCTACATTTCTCTACCCAGATGCTAGGAAAAGTCTGATGACTCAGGAGCTGCTCAGTGCAGATGACCAGGAGTTAACTCTGTACTCTGGTATATGCTGCCTGCACAAGTTTGAGCAAGTACCTTTTCTTATGGGATGCGTTCTGATGGTAAGTACCCTAAAAACCATTAAGGGCTCAAACAACTTCCAGAAGGAGGTGCTCCACAAATAGCTAAATAACCAGGACTGTCTTTATCAGCATGGGCTAAACTAGATGTGCCTACCTCTTCTTATTGTTTCTTTTTTTGAGATGTTTTACAGTAGTCCAGTGGAATGGGCTTGTGACCATCCAGCTTTCTTCAAGACACCAGCAGCCACTGTATGCCGGCGCTTTCCGATTGCTGTTTCAACAGCTATCGGATCCACCCACTTGGCAAATGCTGTACATCCCCTTCCCGTTGAGCATCTTATTCCCAGGTTCTTCCAACTCTGCATGTAAAAAGCCTCTTTTTGCTTGTACCAAAGCAGTTCTCTGCAACATTCAAAACACAGCTGTTTGAGAAATTGTTTCAGCATGATTTATCATATGCATCTGTGTTTATTTTGAAACTTCATGGAATTTTCAGACTTCTACACCTCTTGTTTCAACATGACCAGATCTAGGTGATTCTAGGTATAATGCGACTGAATTTATCCACCCAAGTAAGGGGGAACTAATAGAGAAAAAATATTTCCTTCGTAACTACCAGTTCTGTAAAGCACTGATTGGAAAAGCAATTCATCAAATACAGCTTGTTTAATGGGAAGGTGGTTTCTGACCTTCTTCTTTCAAGTCAACGGGGAGCTTTTTTTCTACATTTGTCTTGTATATTCAGAGGCGAGGAGCTGTTGTGAAATTGTCCTGCAGCTGCCAGTCTGTTGTGACTGATGATTTCTGGTTTGTGGCAATCATTTTTTGAGCCTTGACGTTTCTTGATGTACCTCTTCAGATAACATTTCATGGAGTATTTGAAAATGAGATAACTCAATTCACTTAGATTTAATACAATGCACAGGCATGAAGTTGCCACCAGAAAATAGAGGAAAATCATCTTCTCTGTGGGTTTGGAAATATAGCAGTCTACGGTATTGGGACATGGTCTCATGTCACATTTCACAATACGTGGTACTTTGAATCCATTATACAATTTATAAAACAGAACAAGAAAAACTATTTCTAATCCTGTTTTTAAAATAAGGCTGGTAAGGTAAGCGTACAGCAATCCACCATCTATCTCTCCCAGACTTTTACAAAGCTTCTGGTTGCGGTGCTTCTCTCTGTTCTCTCGGTAAGCAACATGAAAAACAACCAAGAGTGAAGGGGTGGAGACCATGATTAATTGCAAAGCCCAAAGTCTGGTGTGGGAGACAGGGAAAAAATGGTCAAAGCAGACATTTTCACAACCAGGCTGCTTGATATTGCATTCAAATTCATCATGTTCATATTTCCAGATGCTTTCTGCAGCCACAATGTAAACCAGTAAGCGGAACATGACCACAACTGCTACCCAAATTCTTCCAATTCCTGTTGAATATTTATTCACTCCACTCAGATCAGATAGGAATCCCCAGCTCATTTTTCTCCTCAAGGAAAGAAGGAAATCCTGTATCAAAGAAACATGAGATCAGAGAGATGCTTCCTCTTGGATGAAGAAAAATGAGATATTTGTTCAAGGTGAAATATAACCAGTAGCTGAAGCAATTTAAAATTATGAAGCATTTAAAAAGGAAAACAACAACAACAAAGTGCTCTTAGTTCTGATTATTTTTACCTTCTGAGGCTATTACACAAATTTATTTGCTGTTAAAATAGAATTTGTCAATTGGGCTGAAGCCTAATCACTCTGTTAAACTGTCCTATGCAAGCAAATGTGCCTGTTCTTCCCGAGGATTTCCTGAGCCTCAGGTAGAGCTTTCTCCGGCAAGTTCAGCCTAGCACTCTACCTCTGAGGTACACTCAGCTTAGCCCTGTCAGTTATGCAAATACTAGGCACAGTCAAATCAGATTTCACTTTCAAATTTATGTATAGGAGCCATGTGTCCCATAATAAGTTGACTACCAAAATGCAGATTGTTTTCTTTTTGTCTGTGGTCTAACTTCTTGGTAAACTTGTGTAGTATTTTAAATCCTGTTGTGCTTCATTGGATTTTCTTTGTTGTATTTCTTATCATTTAAGAAACACACTAAACTTTACTCCAAAAAAGTTTTTATTTTGTAGTTTCTTTTCTGCAGAAGTCTTCCCCTGTCCTAACTCTAGAACACTTCTTTTGGAAGAGCTGCCTAAGGAGCCATTGGCAGCCAGACTCTCCTCAAAGTCGAAAGAAGACCTGAGATAACCACCAAAAGCATACAGTCACCTTCCCACCTAGCCCCACCTCCGAGGTCTGCATGGGTCTTCGAGGACACCAAGCTCCTTTGTTTTGTAAGAGCAAAAAGTAAATGTATTCCCAGGACACAGAATGGCTGGGAGACATGAGGAGGAAAATCTGAGAAGTTTCCAGATCTATGTGTTCTATCATTTAATGTCTTCATCCCATCTACTGCTCCTACAAGCTCTGCCTAGCTGAAGTGAAGATGTACCCCTCTGTGGCTGCAGTGGCACATGCAAATCCTGCTGCCACTGCCATGGCCGCAGTTAGTACTGATGCACGAGCGAGTTCATCAACTGGCAAGTTTGAGTATGAGTAGTAATCGGGTCATGGCATCACAAAGCTCAGCACACACGGAAAGCTCAGTACTTCTTTTGCTGTCCCTTTATGCTGCAGCCCATCATCACCTCTGCCTATGGCCATATTTCTGCTGGAAAACAAGGTTATTTACCCATTTGGGTATTCCTACATTGCTTTCCCCCACCCCTCCCTTCTTCCCGGGATTAACTTTACTCCCAATTTTCTCTACCTCCTGCCCCCCAGCAGCACAGGGGGATGGGGAACGGGGGTTACAGTCAGTTCATCACACATTGTCTGCCGCTCCTTCCTCCTCAGGGGGAGGACTTCTCACACTCTTCCCCTGCTCCAGCGTGGGGTCCCTCCCACGGGAGACAGTCCTCCACAAACTTCTCCAGTGTGGGTCCTTCCCATGGGCTGCAGTTCTTCATGAACTGCTCCAGCGTGGGTCCCCCACAGGGTCACAAGTCCTGCCAGCAAACCTGCTCCAGCGTGGGCTCCTCTCTCCATGGGGCCACAGGTCCTGCCAGGAGCCTGCTCCAGCGTGGGCTTCCCACAGGGTCACAGCCTCCTTTGGGCATCCACCTGCTCCGGCGTGGGGTCCTCCATGGGCTGCAGGTGGATATCTGCTCCACCGCTAACCTCCACGGGCTGCAGGGGGATATCTGCTCCACCGCTAACCTCCATGGGCTGCAGGGGGACAGCCTGCCTCACCATGGGCTTCACCATGGGCTGCAGGGGAATCTCTGCTCCGGCGCCTGGAGCACCTCCACCTTCTTCACCGACCTTAGTGTCTGCAGGGTTGTATCTCGCACATGTTCTCACTCCTATCTCCGGTTTGTTGTGCAGTAGTTCCCCCCGCCCCTTACATACATTACCCTAGAGGCACTACCACTGTTGCTGATGGGCTTGGCCTTGGCCAGCGGTGTGTCCCTCTTGGAGCCGGCTGGCACTGGCTCTGCTGGACACAGGGGAAGCTTCTAGCAGCTTCTCACAGAAGCCACCCCTGTGGCCCCCCCTGCTACCAAAACCTGGCCACACACACCCAATACATATTGTTTGGGTTGTAACCAGCACAACCCTTCTGTTAAAGAAGCTGCAAATGTGCCTTTAAAAGGTTATGTTTGCTTTTTGCACCACTGTTGCCATAGAAGATTGTGGATGTTAACTGATGCTTTTGTATACTTTGAAAACACAATTAATTAACTGAAGCATTGCAAAGAACATATGGAATGGAAAAAATAAAATGGACTTCAAAGCGAAGGAGTTACTCTCCAGATGAACAAGAGATAATTGACTTCGTGGAACAGCACAGGCACAGACTGGTGAGAGGTTAAGTTAGCTGAGGCTACAGAAGACAAAGACATTATATGGGCTGTATGAAATTCAGAGAAAGGTGAGGATTCAGACAACAAAAAGAAGAGAAATCTTCAAGTAAGCACACAATTGAGCAGTAGGAAAAAGATGACAGTGGTAAGCAGTTTTCTAACACTTCTAGAAGTGGCAGTACGCGTGGAAGTAGATGCCAAGAGTAGCATCAGTGCATGACGCTTTAGCAAAATTATATTCTGGCTAATGTAAGGACAAAAGAGGCAAAAATGTGATCCAAATCCTTGTAGCCAAAGAGAGATTTCAACCTTAGCATTCAAAGGAGGTTCATTTAGTGCAGAATGAATCAAAGGGAGTCAAGAAGGGAACCGGCTAAAGAAATTGAGTAGATTGTGGAAAATGTAGATGACATCAATTTGCATCAAGGTGATGTCCATCATTGAGGCTAACAATGAAATGACTCAAAGGTTTAAAAAAAACAACAAAAGGGTCAAAGGGGGATCTATGTGGCACTGTGGAAATAAAGACCACAAAAAGACTTAGCCTCTATTGGAAATTACAAAGGAGGCACCAGAGAGTCTTAAACAGTAAAAGAAAGATTATTTGCTCCAAATGCTGAAGAGAAAGGTGAATGGAGCAAGAAGTGAAGAGCAGGAATTAGAGGTTAGATTTACTTTAACCCCAAGCTCCATACACATACGTACATGCACACCCCAACTTGGACAAAAGCTGATGCTTAAAGTTACGTTCATTTGTTGTACTCTTTTCTAGCTGAAGTATCAGGGATGAACATGAAAACAAGTGCCTGGGCTTCTTCTACTACCAGTCAGGAAATGGAGCAGGTAATCTCTCTTCCTCCTGACACACATCTTTATTCCCTAGATGTGACTTAAACACCCCCCCACACCAATACACACACACCTTGTCCTGTTTACTAGAGACCCAAGTGACCAGAAGACCCTCCACACCCACTGCTTCCCTTAGACATACTAATGGCTTGGAGCACCCCCTAAGGCTGCACAGATGTTCTGCTGAGCGCACAGAGCAACGTGAATGCATCATTAATTTCTGAGTGTGCTGGATGTAATTTATTGAGTGAATTGTTTGAATAATGCTACTGTTGTTCAATATATTCATCAAATAATCATTTTTGTCATTCAGTGAGGTCTACAGAAGGTTGGCTAATGTGCATTGAGTAATGCATCCCTTGAAAAGCATAGTTGCTCAGAGAATTAGTTCACTTAGATTTCAATCAGCTCTGCTAATTTAATTACTTTAAAAGCAAAAAAGCTATCTTAGCGCAGAGCAAAATGGGGGGGGAAAAAGTAAGAAAATGCAAGAACAAACTGACTAAGTAGAGAGAAAGTGGGGAAAGCATCCAAAGTGTTAGGGGCACAAAGAGGGCAGGCAGCTCGGAGCTCAGACAGCAGCAAATTACAGGAAGAAGGTACAGTATTACGGGAAATGGAGATGGAACGGTGGAAAGAAACAGAAAGGACACGAGCCTGGGAACGGTGGATCTATGAATTCTGTACAAGCAAGTTGAACTATCCTCATAGGCTGAGAGTTGGAAAAACACTTTCTTTTTCTGATTTAAACATTGCTAATGGGAGTGTTTTGCTGCACATACAGCTTACCTTTTTTTTTTTTTTGACAGAAAGAGAACCCTGAATAGCAGCAAAGATAATAAAGCAAAGAGAGCAGAAGCAGAGAATCACAGAGGATGATATAGGATCATAACAAAGCAGAGTTGATAACAATCTTGACAGTTCATCCTCTCCATTTTTTTTTACAATTTAATCAAAACATGATTGCAGTGCTTTTTTTTTTCAACACCAAGGATCACATCAGTGTTATAAGGAAAAAAAATACAAGCATTGGCACAATGTTTTCCATAAACAGCCAAACAAATAATGAAGCATAACTTCAGATGTTCATTTAGTAACTGTATTTTCCCCTTCTTTTCTTTGTTTGCTGACATAAGGAAGTACGCATCCACTTTATGGTTCCCGAGTCTTTGTGCTTGTTTCATGGACTACCCACTGCTTCCTTACTGGCTACCAAAAGTGTAAGGTCCACAGGCTGAGAAACACTGATTTGCTTCATTCTCTGGCCCTAAGAAGGCTTCATTGTGCATATAGTGTTCCTGACAGATGTTTGTTCAGTCCGCTCTTAAATCGATGGAAGCTCCGCTAGTCCCTCAGCCCCAGTGTGATGCATTGATTCCAATGCTCCGCTAGAGAAGAAGAGGGAGCAGGAAACCTCCTTGGAACACCAAGGTAGAGTGTAACTCCGTTCAAAGCCACCCTACCAAGCTGCATGTGCACCAGCTATTCCAACTGTTGCACATCTGTGATAGGAGCTGAAAAATTATTGTTACAAGTCACTAACCTTGCAATGCCTTTGTTTCTTGTTCAGCGGTGAGAGTGCCAATGTAAGGTGCTTTCCAGGACCTTGTGACAAAGCCAACAAGAGAAAACAGAGAGGTCATAAAAATTAACCTTTACTTGTTCAGACAACCCATTTCTTATAATCAAATAAGTAAAGCTGTAACATTAACATCGTATTGATACTCATTGCATTTAAGGCTCTTCAGAAACAAGCCAGGTAATGTTTGACAACCCATGAGCAAACACAGACCTCCTGGTCTGCATGCTGGCCAAGCTGTTCACTTCTGCCTCAACCACTGCTAGTGATAGTGCAGCAGAGTCCGTGGTTCTCAGGCTGACTTGAGCCAAAGGTTTCCCACTTATTTCATCCTTCAGACACTTCCAGGGGAAGTGGAGGCCCCTGAATGGCAGAGGTGAACATACTGGCAATAGCTTGTTCTTCTCTCACAGATCATCAAAAAGTAATCTGCAGACACTTTAGATTGAACTTTATTAACATATAATAAGAAATTGAGTCCTCTCTTCAAAACATCAACAATCTAGACAGATAAAACATGTGCTGTGGAGGAGGAGATGTCCACCAGAGAGGTGACGTGGTTTATCCAGCATCACCCAGCACATCAGAGGCAGAGCTAAGAAAAGAGCTGTGGTTTCTCATAGCCCAGTCCCTTGCTTTCATCTTTCTTAGCTTACTGATTCTGACCTCTCACTACTTCATGCCTATTGTTAACTTTTAACTCCTCTGAGCAAGAAATATGCCCTTTTGTACATTGGGAGATAAACCTCTGGGTACTGTGATAAGTGATACTAAAAGTAGAATTCCACAAACCGTTAAATAGCACTTAAAATGTACAAACGGTGTGTAAAAGCATCAGCCTAGATATTTATTTGCCACTGGCTACAGGAAGGAAAAGACTAGATGGAGGACGGCTCATCTGGTCATGTAGCACCAGATGACCAGAGCTGGTTAGTTTGGCTTTTACACCTGACTTTCATATTGGCTTCCTGAGTGGCTTGTGACTAATCTCCTTCCTCTCTGGGTTCAGGACCTTGGCTGCCCAACATTCACTTCTCTGAAAATATCACTTACAAACTACATCTTCAGTAGGCTTCATAACCTTAAGCACACTTGGCATTTTTATAGCCAGTGGTGGCAAAATCCCATCTCATTTTGTATTTAGGGAAACCGCAAACACCACTTAATAACCCAGCAGCTGCTGAGTGTGATGCTTTGCCAGCTGCTAATTGCTGTGGTCTCTCCCCCACAGCAATGAATGGATTTTGAGAGAGGGCAGACACAGTTCACTGTTTTCTTTGTTACTTCGGTAAACTGTGTAATTAAAAAAAATTAAACTCAGAAGTAGCCAAAATGACTTAATTTTTTTCTTAAGTTGTGATGTCTATATTTCGCTCACACAACTACTGCCGCATTTCTCATCACTTTTGTGCCAAACAGATAACCCATCTCTTCCGTGCTCTCCTGCTGTAAACAAAACCCCCCTCTGCAGCAAATGATCTTCAACATTAGTAAGTATTACTGCTTCATTCATGCTACTGCTGTAACGCTTTAGTCAATTTGTAAAAAAATTAATTGACAAAGTCAAAAGATTTCCAGTTGAACAAGTGATGGTCAGTGGCTACACTACAGTTTGTAACTCTTTAGTAGTTACAAAGCACTGCAACAGTGCAATGAAAAGAGGACTGTATCTGTATTTTATGCTGGCTGATGGGACACTTTCACAAGGCTATTATCCAGTCTGTTTGATTTGGTAAAACTGTATTTTATAACAAGAAACTCTAACTTACCTGTGTCTCAGTGAATGATTACAGCTGGACCCCAGGTTTCTATGGCATTAACAATCAATGACTCGTTTCCAGAAAGGGAGTTATTGCTTTAAGCCTTGGACATGGAAACTGCTCGTCTCCTAGGTAATATAAACTAAACGAGTGAAACCTGATCATCTCTCCTGGCACACTGTCCAAGGGAGAACCATAATGTGTCCCCTGTCATCAGAAAGATATGAGGAAACTACGGCATTTGTTTAAAATCGCAGACTTTATCTGCAACTTTTCAGCACTCATCGGCATCAGCCCTAAAGCTGCATGCTTTGTGCTTTCACATTAGCAACAGCACGACCTGAAGACGCGCACGCTGGGGCATCCAAAGCAGCGGGCGATGACCAGTGACAGTCTGAGACACGTGTAGCCTGTGCACTTGCAAGCAACGAAGTCACTTGAGAATGTCAATCTTGCATAAACAGGCGCAGAAGACTCTCTGCGAAGAGCCTGCCTTTCATAAGCCGTTCCTGCAGGAATGACCTGGAGGACCCAGCTAGCTCCCCATTTCAGATGCTGCTTCATTACTAACTTTTGTCCCATCCAGCTTATGCGCTCTCTCCAATATTAACTTTATTGCAATATCAAAATAGCAAGAAAGGCCTTCATTAAATACTTCTTGACTCTAGGCACTCCTTTGTAGTACGGCTTATGAATTTTTTTCAGAAGAACTTTGTCCATATGGAAAACTTGAAACCTCTGTATGGAATCACAGTAACCATCTGAAATCATATAACTGACCTAAGAGCCTTAACTCCCACCCTGTGTGCTCTTTGACATTTTACATCAGGTTTGTATTTCAGGTTGTCGTGGGCAAGTGAATTGTCCGCTAAAGACAAATATTGTTTTAGGCACACATTACTCTGAGCAATACACAAATGTTCAGACAGGTGTTTCCATTACAATTTTAAATTACAGTGGTTTTCTCAAGTAACTGAAGTCTGCTTTTTCTTATTAAAAGGTATTTTGGTTACTGTACTTGCTAATCAATTTCCACATTGGACTAGGCAGTGAGCTACTTCCCATGAGAAAGCCCATAACTTTATTTTTAAGAACTAAGCAATGGTATAAGTGTTTATGTCCTGCCTCATGCATCATACCAACCATCAATGCCTTGACGGTCATTTTTAGGTCTGGGTTGTGGCTATGTCGCTGAGTAACACTACAAAAAAGCAGAAAGCCTGAACTCCTTGCCAGTTAAATGAATTCTTCACAGTATAATTCACTTAGCTTAAATTTACTGTGGCTTTTATCTGGGAATTACATGTGAATGTTCAGTAGTTCTATGGAGAGGAGGGTATCACGTAGCCTAACACGTGCCTGAATCAGGACCTTGGTACTGCCCCCAGAGAAGCTGATGCCTCCAGAGGGTGTCGGAAGGTGCCAAAGCTTGGAGCTGGACTGCAGGAAATGCAGAGCCTCTCAGCTGCTTGCTGGAGGGAGCTGCCTGCCAGGCGAGTGCCTTCCTCCCGGTACCGCTGCTGAATGCCCAACAAAAGCCACAGCCAGCTGAATAAGGTTCAGTTTACATCAGTAATTCAAAGGCCAAAATCACTGTAGGAATATTGTAGTTGCCTGTAGTATTGAGAAAGCTAAAATTTACCTTTAAGTCTAAACTTTATTATGGCATTAGGGGCATCTGAGCAATTGTAACTGTCCTGCAACTACAGAAAACAAAACTGAAAAAAGCCTCAACAGTCCATTTTTTTAGTAATTGGAACTGCAGGGTTACAATCCCATCACTTAAATGTCAAAGCTGTTTAAGCATCTTTATGACACCCACAGTTATATCCCCACTGTATCTAGTACATAAATGTTGCGCACTGCCACTCTCATATTTCATTATGTGGTGGTATTTATGTATTAGAAGACAACTGTAAAGTGCAGAAATAGGAAGAGCTCCAGATTACAGAGTGTCAGAGTCCTTTACTACAATGTTTACTCTCTTAAACCTGTGAAATTTCTTACCCTCCGGAGTCTTCTTAGGAGCTGCGTTCCCTGCCTGAGATCTGAAAGGTGCCTAGATCAGAGAGGGCACTAGCTGAAGGATATTAACGTGTCACAGCTCAAGGTGATTGGGAACCTTGGTGTTGCAGGCAGAGGTTAGTCCTGGCCCGTGCCCCCACTTCCAACCACCTTCCCAACTGCATTGCCCTGCTTATATCAGACTGTCTCACTCATCCAAGTGAAAAAATAAACTTTGCTCTTCTTTGTTCTTTTCTGGCAAAGTTAGTTTTCAGCTGGACCAGGGAGCAAAATCAGCGTAGTCCAAGGCTGAGCAGTTCTGAGTCCTCATGCAAGGAAGGCCACAACAACCACAAGTGAAAACAGGTCCTCCCTTGCCCTCTCCGTTTTGGAGGTGCAGCCTTAGATTAACTCAAGTTTGTCTTTAAATCCCACTCTAAGGTATCTGGCTGTGTACTGTTGCAGTGAGCGAATTCAGTGCTGCACTTCTTTCTCTACTCTTCCTTTTCAGTAGAAACTAGCTTTTTCTTTCCAGAGTGGATGCTTTGGGGTTTGATATTATTCTGTTCCCAGTCCGAAACTATTTGCCCACTTATTAATGAAAGTAGAACCAAACAAAGCACCTTTTCCCTTCCATACTGAATTCAGTTAAAAAGATTTATAAGCTTGATCAGTATTTGAAGAATAACAGTTGCTTTAATCTTTGCTGGAAATCACAGCTGGGTGATTTGTTTGTCTCTCAGAGACACAGCTGGCTAACAAGTGTTGTACAAGACATACACATAATGTTATGAAACACAGACGATTCACTCTAACAGATTTTTGTTTTTAAAAATGCACATTGCCTTAAAACTGGTTTGGATTGTCAGTGGTAGGGTCCCAACCACTGCATGCTGCTGTCTGAAAACTCTGCTTTCTTTCAATCCGAACGATATAAATGAGCGATAGCAGCTGAAAAGCGGCATAAAGGCTGTTGAGACTGACATGAGCTGAGCAACAACCACACCGAAAGCTCTCAATGCCACCTCTGTCTAGCTGAAGATCTGTTTGTTTCTTCTTCTGCATTTACGTCCTTAATATGGCAATTCTGTTTCACATGCCTCAGTGCAATAATTGTTCCCCTCACTGTTAGCTGCGAGTAAGGTGGAGGAAGTACTTGTGATTCCTAATTTTTGCTTTCCCTTCTCCTCCAGACTGGTTCCGGACAAAAAAAGTCCCAACTGTCAAGTCCAATTAAAATATCATGAAACTCACAGTGTATAAAACATTGTAAAAATCAGGCAAAACAGGAATGCAAATACGCACCAGACATTCATGTAGGAAAACCCTAACAAACATGATGGAAGATGCCCCTTTCTCTACAAGTCATACCACTGCTGAAGTCCCAATGTTGATGCAAAAAGAATTTTTCTGTCTGTCACTGTGTCTCTCTAAAGCAGGGGTAAGTTTATCTCGAGGCATTCTATCTCTGTTTTGAAGACAATGTGAAGCTCGGTTCCTGTGTGGTACTTGAAATAAGCAGGAGCTGTGAGGTGAATCAGCAAAGACGCGGAGGCACACTGCTGCTCCCCGGACTGCATTAGGCTGCCTATTGCATCCTAATGACGTCTGCGGGACACAGCATCAGATTTGCTCTGTTCCCTGCAGAGCTCTTCTGCAGTTCAAACGATAAGGGGATGCAAGTCTCAAGAAAAGCAGAAACTGCTATTAAATTCTGAGTGGCCACGGCATAGAGCACCATACACAAAGCGGAATCCCAAAGGAATTCATTTAAAGGGAAAATAAATCTCAATAACAGCCTTCACTTCAGAAAAGGAAGGGGTTTTTGTATGGCTACTTTTCAGGAGAGATACTCAGATATTAAGAGGATTGGTGACTCAGAAATACCACAGATGTTTACAGTTCTACCCTTTATAGAGTCTCTTCTATAAAAAGATGCCAGAAAACTTCATAAACCTTGATGAACTGAGCATTTCAACATCCTGTTGGGTCAGATGATAGCAACATAATATTCACATTAAAGATAAAACAAGACGCTTTCCCACAGTCATAAAGCAAACCTAGGAGCAGTAAGCAGTCCAAGCTCTTCCTCACTGCAGAGTTAATCTGGTTAGTTAGCACCTGCTCAGCACACGCCGAGTACCAGCACTCACATCAAAACCCAATCTCGCTTTTAAGCCCCTCTCTGCTGCTTCTCTTTCTATGCATAAAGCCTTGTCCCACAGCTCTTCGTATAGTGAGTATTCTTCTCTCCAGCTAATGGTGCTGTTTGTACTGGGTGTGATTCCTTCCCCCATCAATGATGTCTGGGACTTTTATAAGAAGGGAAGTACTAGAGAACCCGCGGCAGCCTAACAGTCCTTGCCACCATTATCAGGCAGATGTGTTCTGGCGTAAACCCACCCTACCATGACCTGGAAAATACTGTTATGACCCTGGCTGACTTTGGGTCAGGAGATTTATCTGTGTGGATGGGGCCAGTTAATGACAGTCACTGCTGGGAAGAGGTGCACATGCTGGTAAACGAGTGCACTTCTCAGTGCGGTGAAACTAAATGTTTTGCCTTCCCGCATACAACGTGTCTGTTACTTGGGAGCTGTATGCAGAACGTCTCCTGCAGTACTGTAAAAACTCCCCCTTCCCTCAAGAAAACCAAGCTACCTTCCCAAAAAACAAGGCTCGTGCAAAAACCTTGTATCGGCTTATTTCAATTACACAAACATTAAAACGAGAGCAGAAACCTTCGCTCAAAAGTGACTTAATTTCTACTCAGTGGTTTCCAAACAAAATCAGCTGTGTGGCATATGCTGCCAAAACAATAGCTACCAGATCAGCAGATGGTATGTTGTGAATTAAATGTTGACACAAAACCCAGACATACTGCTCAATCCTCTCTCCACGTCAAAACTTATTTCCCTACTATTTTTCTCACCTCTTGATATTTACACACAGCAAAGAAATTCTTTAGATAATCCATCTGGATTTAGAAGGGGCAAGTTAACCTGCAATATCCTATTACTCTGCCATCTTTCAAAAAAAAAAAAAAAAGAAGTTTGATTACTGCAACAGAACACATGGAGCAAGTGGTTCTGAGAGCTGGGATACCTCTACATTTATGTTCGTCCCCCTCTGCCTCCATGGCTGCAATAACAAGACGCTCCACCAAAGTCCTCTCACACACTCTCCAGACGCATCAGTGGACAGGGGAAAAGCAACGGATGTCATCTACCTGAACTTTTGTAAAGCCTTCGACAAGGTCCCCCGGAGCATCCTCTCTCCAAATTGGTAAGATACGGATTTCATGGGTGGACTCTTCAGTGGATGAGGGATTGGTTGGATGGTCACATCCAGAGGGTAGTGTTCAATGGCTCAATGTCCAGGTGCAGACTGGTGATGAGTGGTGTCCCTCAGGGGTCCATATGGGGACCACTATTGTTTAATATCTTCATCAATGACATAGGCAGCAAGATCGTGTGCACCCTCAGTGAGTTTGCAGATGACACAAGCTGAGTGGTGCGGCTGACACACCAGAAGGACGGGATGCCATCCAGAGGGACCTGGACAAGCTGGAGAGGTGGGCCTGTGAGAACCTCATGAGGCTCAACAAGGCCAAGTGCAAGGTGCTACACCTGGGTCGGGGCAACCTGAAATATCAGCACAGGCTGGGGGATGAAGGGATTGAGAGCAGCCCGGAGGAGAAGGACTTGGTGGTACTGGTGGATGAAAACCTGGACATGAGCCAGCAATGTGCGCTTGCAGCCCAGAAGGCCAACCCTATTCTGGGCTGCATCAAAAGCAGCGTGGCCAGGAGGTCAAGGGAGGGGATTCTGCCCCTCTACTCTGCTCTGGTGAGACCTCGCCTGGAGTGCTGCGTCCAGCTCTGGAGCCCTCAGCACAGGAAGGACATGAACCTGTTGGAGCAGGTCCAGAGGAGGGCCGCAAAGATGATCCAAGGGCTGGCGCCCCTCTCCTACAAGGACAGGCTGAGAGAGTTGGGGTTGTTCAGCCTGGAGAAGAGAAGGCTCTGGGGACACCTTATTGCACCCTTTCAGTACTTAAAGGGTGACTACAGGAAAGATGGGGGCAATCTCTTTAGCAAGGCCTGTTGTGACAGGACAAGGGGTAATGGTTCTAAACTAAAGGAGGGTAGACTCAGACTGGATATAAGGAAGAAATTTTTTACAACGAGGGTGGTGAAGTGCTGGAACGGGTTGCCCAGAGAGGTAGTGGAGGCCCCATCCCTGGAAACATTCAAGGTCAGGTTGGACGGGGCTCTGAGCAACCTGATCTAGTTGCTCACTGCAGGGGGGGTGGACTGGATGACCCCTAAAGGTCCCTTCCAACCCAAAGCATTCTATGATTCTACGACTCTATGCAGAAAAGTGTGAGCCGGGTTTGGCGAGTCCAGAACTACATATGTACTAATCTACCAGCTGGCTGCAGCAGCTAAATCCCTTTAATGTTATCCACCACATCTCAGTTCTGCCAGCCTGTTGCCGAGGGGAGCAATAACCTGAGTATCTCCCTACCCGCCAGGTACTGGTTTTTCCAAAGTTTGAAGTTTCTACCCTTCTTTCTAGAGGTGGCTGAAACTGCCCGATGACATCAAAGTCAGTAGAGACACAAAGGGAGGCACGAGCAGGCGGATGCCATCCCATAGGCTTCGTTTCCTCTGGACTGCAGGTTAATTTTATTAATTTTACTGTTTACAAATAAGAGAAAACAAAGCACTCGGCATTTATGTAATCAGGAGTTTCCAGACGCCTGAAATCTTGAGTTCAGATCTAAATACCAGAAACTGGATGCCTAAATCACAGCGTATTTTTCTGCTGAAACAACTGCATTTCCAGAGATGCCTCTCTGCGTGAAACACCCCTTCCCGACCCCGGCACTGGGGGTCAGCAGACGGGGGAATCTCACCGGTTCTCTTTTTTGCGTTTCCCGCATTTAAAATACAATTGCTGCTAGCCAGAGTACCAAGATTTGCACCGACCGGACGGGTCCTGTGCAGCTCTCGGGGAGTTGGCAGGGGGTTACCGGGGGCCAACCGCCATCCAACGCCTGCTGCCGGGCCGGGGTGTGGCGGGGGAGGGCGCCTGCCCGGGCGCTGAGGAGCGCCTCGGCGGTGTAACGCGCCTTTCCGACCGAGGCGGCTTGCACCCCCCCGCCTCCCCCT
>WEKW01021892.1:86736-124030 GCA_013389905.1 Sula dactylatra | reverse complement strand
CGTCCCCGGCCTAACGCCGGTGGCGGCGTCAGGAGCGGCCTCACCGCCCCGGGGGGAGGCTTGGTGCTGGCCGAGGGCCGGTGTGTGGGAGTCGGGCTGAGCTGCTGGGCGGCTGGGCATGGCGTACGGACCGGCGGTGTGTCCGCGCGGTGCCTGCCTTCAGCCGGCCTCCACGCTGCCCTGGCGTCGCTGCTGTTTCTCGGGCCTTGCGGGAGGAGGCCCGGGGCGGTTGCTGGTTGGGTTGGAAAGCTGCCCGGCAAAGAAGGGCCTTGGGGTGCTGGTGGACAGCTGGCTGAACATGAGCCAGCAGTGTGCCCAGGTGGCCAAGGCGGCCAAGAGCATCCTGGCTTGTATCAGGAATAGTGTGGCCAGCAGGAGTAGGGAAGTGATCGTGCCCCTGTACTCGGCACTGGTGAGGGCACACCTCAAATATTGTGTTCAGATTTGGGTCCATCATACAAGAAGGACATTGAGGTGCTGGAGCGTGTCCAAAGAACAACGAAGCTGGTGAAGGGCCTGGAGAACAAGTCTTAGGTGGAGAGGTTGAGGGAACTGGGCGTGTTTAGCTTGGAGAAGAAGAGGCTGAGGGGAGACCTTATGGCTCTCTGCAACCACCTGAAAGGAGGTTGTAGCGAGGTGGGGGTCGCTCTCCTCTCCCAAGTCACTAGTGATAGGACAAGAGGAAATGGCCTCAAGCTGCACCAGGGGAGGTTTAGATTGGATATTAGAAAAAATTTCTTTACTGAAAGAGTGGTCAGGCACTGGAACAGGCTGCCCAGAGAGGTGGTGGAGTCACCGTCCCTGGAGGTATTCAAAAAACATGCAGATTTGGTACTTCGGGACATGGTTTAGGAGGCCTGGTGGTGTTGGGTTGGCAGTTGGACACAATGATCCTAGAGGTCTTTTCCAACCTTAATGATTCTATTCTATGATTTTTTTATGGTTCTATGATTTGTGAATCCCGACCAGATACCGTCTTTTTAGCCTGAAGACTGCTGTTCAGTCCACAGGTATCTGAAGCATTAGCCAAAGGCAAGTAAAAAACCCCAAGCCCGTTATCAGGAGACTTATATTTGCTGTATAAAGACGTGCATCTCCACAAGTTAATTTTAGGATGCAAAAAATTGACAAGATTGAAAATCAGTGTGCTTAAGCTGGGAATGTTAGGTAATGCCAAAAGCAGTCATTTAATATATACACAAAAATTCATGCTGGTAGAGGACAAGTGGAGTGTGAGCTTGTATTCAGTGAATGTAGTTCTTTTAGTTTTTTAATAATTTTTTTATTTAATAATTTTTCATTCTGTTTTTAGGAAGTATTCAACATCAATTAAAATGTCTTCTACCAAAACTCCAAATGAAAATGAAACACCCAAAGAGAGAAAACCAGGACTGAGGAGTGTTCAAACAACTATGCTCTTCCGAGCTGTGAACCCAGAGCTTTTCATTAAACCTGTAAGAGGCTCATTCTGAGATAAGCTAAATATGCTTGGAGAGATGTGGTTGCTTTCAAATAATCATCGCAATTCTGTGTGCATTATATAACCATCTCTTGTTATGCAAACCACTCACTAACGTAACTAAAAATATTTTTACTTTTTTTCCACTCCGATTGTTAAGAGCCCAGAACATTGCATTGTTTATTCCAGCTTTTATTTTGCTGTTATATTGTCTGAGTCTTTTGTACCTCGCCAAGTTGCTTTCAGACTGTTTACAGACAAATCACCCATGCAGTTTGACAGGTTAAGTAATAGGAGTCCTCTTTAATATTTAAAAGGGAACAAATCCTAAAATGCAAGCTTTTTGGTATGGAAGGAGGGAATTTTTGGGAGCTTTTCAGTATTTTGGATTTTTCTTTTTCTTGCTTTTATAATTAAGTCAGTGATAGTCAGGTTTTATTTACACTAGCAGAACCCGGCAAGACTGGATGAAATTTTGTGCATATAATAACAGTAGATGTTGTGATGATAATATGTGATCTGTTTTAGAGGAATATAATCCAGGTTGCTTGGTGGCAGGAGCAGGATGCATTTCCCTGTAGCATATCCAGATGAATTCTGTTAGAAGTTTGTAATAGTTACCTTTAGTAATTGGTTTTGGCCTGTTCATTTATGCTCAAGCACCATTTGTGGCCAGCAAAAGACAGAGCACTGGGCAATGCAACAAGAACCTTCTTTTTTGTAGTGAATTCCTTTTGCTATCAGAAAGTCAGCTCTCCCTTACTAAAGTTATTTGGATTGGTCTACAAGGCAGCAATGATGGTTTCTGCAGATGTCAGAACAGTTTACTGTTCACTTTCTAGGCTAAGATTGAAGAATGTAATGTTTGTGATGAATGAAAAATGTTTTGACTGAAAATGTACTAATATTTTTCTTTTTTGTCAGAACAAACCCGTGATGGCATTTGGACTCATAGCAGTTACCCTTTGTGTGGCCTACCTTGGTTATTTGCATGCAACAATAGAGAATAAAAAGGACCTTTATGAAGCAATCGACAGCGAGGGGTCTAGGTACATGAGGAGGAAAACTTCCAAGTGGGACTGACAGTGTAAGGAAGGAAGTCGGCACATCAGTCACAGAATTTTTCAGGGCAACTACTATTTTTTTCTCTGTCCATTAAAATAATGGATAAATTTCTCTCTTGCCATCCAATCCAATTTAAGTTCCTTTGTAAAATGCCATGCCTGTACAAATAAATTGCACTTATGGTATATGCGAACATAAAACTGATTTTAAGAATTGTTGTCTGCGACCTCCACAGAATGTCAGAAGACATGCAATTAACTCGGACCTGCAGTCAAGACTGGTAAATGCCTTAGATATTTACATGGCAGTTCAGCTCGCTTCTCTCTTTGCTTTGATTAAGTGAAAACAGGGGTTTGTCTTGTTTTTTAAACAGAAGGCATAATGTACTGTGTGTGAAAAGAAGCAGCTGTTTTCTTGGTCTGTTGAAAGTTGATAATTAACAGTGGTGCAAGTAAAATAATTTTAAGGCAAGAAAGATCTGATAACGCAGTCATTGAAGGGTTTTATTTAATAAAGGAATTTGTAAAATACTGGCCAAAATAATCCTTGGATGCTAATATACTCTTCCTTAGAAATTAAAAAAAAACCCAACCGCTAGCTAGATAGAAGAGAAAAAGTGAAACGAGTGCTTCTGCCAAGAGAAAGGCAGAAAGAACTCAGCCATTACCTCTCCTGCCTGCTTGGCATCAGACAGGGGGTCACCTTGCCAATCAATATGTACAACTCCAGGTTAGCCAGTGCTTGTGGGGTGTTCTTGACTTGTCAGCAGGACTAGTTCATTTAAGCTGCATTCAAAAATTAAATTTGTCAGTATTACAAAGCACGTTATATAACATTAATTTATTATCAGTCACTGAACTCAAGGAATGGAAAGTCTAAAATCAACAGATTCTTACAGATGCAGAGATGACAACGTATCAACCTGAACAAGCCCGGTCTTGCAGAGCAGCCCTGCATGTGGGTTGGAGGTGACCCGCGGCAGTGTGCTGGTTGGTGCTGCTGGGAGCGTGGGTGGAGGGTAGGTGGGTGCTGAGGCGTTTCCTGAGGCCGTCCCTTGTGGGCCTTTGCCTTGAGCAAACTATGGATGGGTACTTCCCTGTTCCAGCACTGAGGCCTTCTTCTGTGAGCCCCTCCAGCTTCTTCTGCGTGCCTGTAGTTTCCTAACTGGTATCCCATTAACCAGACTCCCAGACATGTGGTGGGAGGGCACATACCAGGCCGTGCCCTTTTTCCACACAGACCCTTATTACTGTTCTGGTTGCATTTTTCCATTCAGGTCCCTGTATTCACAGCCCCATCAAGGGCTCCCAAGAAGCTGAGAGACCCCTTTGTTAACCCTCTCCTGGCCAAGGTGGTTTCTGTCAGGCCAAAGAAGAAAGAACATGCAGGGACATCAGCTTTGCCACTCTGGGAATTGCTTTGGGATTTGTTACTGAAAGATTTTGTTATTGAAGATAAAAAAGATGCAAGACTGCCTTGAGGGACAGCAGTTGCCCTATGGGATTTCTCTGTATCTCCCTCTAAATCCTTCGCTTTGAACCTGTGATTTTCCTGCTGTCCGCTTTTCATTGTTACCTGAATCCTAAATTCAGTCGGGCCTTGGTTTGGCTGCCTCCTTCCTGAGAAGGGAAGTAAGCTCTACCTCTGATGAAGCTATAATGAAAAAGCATTT
Organism: Sula dactylatra; assembly: GCA_013389905.1. NCBI lineage: Eukaryota > Metazoa > Chordata > Aves > Suliformes > Sulidae > Sula > Sula dactylatra. The sequence continues at coordinate 119,834 of WEKW01021892.1, read as the reverse complement.
TTATAGCCTTTAAAAGCATATTCCCCTCTGTGAGCCTAGCTGCCTTGCAACAGCAAGGTCTTGGGCAAATCTGAAAGCTTGCCAGTGAGGAAACTACTTGCCTTCTGATTGCTGAAGGAATTTCCAGGTGAATCAATCAAATATTCAGAACTATCACATGCTGTGCATACCCTGTAGAATATGTTTTGTTTGGTAGGATGTGACGGATCTTTAGAATCAATCTGTTCTTTTTAAAAGGGTCACACAGGATTTCAGCTCCCTTCAGTTCATTAAAATGCACGAGTCGTGTGTTCGCATGAATTTAACAAAAGTATTCCAAAAACAGTGCTACAGCAAGCATTTTAACCTGGTTTTCTGCAGGCTTTTAAAATACACACTGTGATCCTTATACCTGCAGATGATTCGAAGTGAGAAAGCCCAGTCTCTTGTTACAAATCTGTAAGAGAAAACACTCATCTACATAGCATAGGTGAGCAGGCGCTTCTTTATTTCAGTGCTGGGGACACGGGGATAACTCTGCCAAACACGTGTCCACCTTTGCATTAAAATTCACCGGTTTTTATAGACGTTTTCTGTCAAGTCACTATTACATAAATTGTTTAACATAAAATGCATACTATGTTCACTATTAAGTTTAACCTTTACATTGTTTGGTTTCTTTGATTATATAACTTCATCAATATTCATATCCCAAAATAATCATTGGTCACTTCTACTGATGTCCACTAATTGGATTTCTTGATATTCAAATCAAGATGGGAGAGGTAAGGGGATTTCCAAGCAGCACCACTGGTGCATAACAGGTTTCTGTAGCAAGTTTCCTTAGTTTCACAAGACTTAACAAACATAATAGCTAACAAATACGGTTCCTAGAGTTACAGGATTCAAACAAAAACTCCTGTATTCAATTCTTCATTGTTTCATCCAGTTTCTATTAGTTTCTTAATACAAAACAGTAACTACCTGGTGAGGTTTCTATGGTTACGAGTTTCAAAATACATAATATTCTAACATTCTATTTCTACTGTAATCAAATCTGACGATTTTTTGCAACACTTATTTTCACAAATTTGGGAACAACGCAGGATTTGGGTTCTCAAAATTTGGAATTATGTTTTGTGAGGTGAATATGGATCTGGAAGTTACTGAGGGAAAAGGAGGGCGCGGGCGGCGAAAGAGAAGGGTGTGGGACTGACCCGGGCAGGGTCGAGGGCATGTGCATGCCCATGGCACTTTCACAGAAAAGCTGTCTGAGATGGGACCTCTGATCTGTTGGGTGGAGTAAAGTCCCAGTAAGCAGGTTAACTTAGAACTGCCCAGGCTGAAGGAAGAGTGGCTATTTAGACTTGTCCTTATTATTAAGGAGCTTCTCCATATTCATATAAAATTTTTGTCGCATTAAGAGAGTTACCTGTACAGCAGCTGCTGTAGGAGATAAAGCAGTGCAAATACAGAGAAGAACGTAAATTAATGGTTGTTACCTGCAGCATCAATGCTGGCATTTGCTGTTTTAAGCACCTGATTTATATCATAAAAGCTACGTGTGTAGAGGGATTAAAGGGGAAAAAAAACCCCACCCAAACAAAACTATATTGGTAACAAAATTTGTTCGCTCAACTCTGCAAGCACGGCTCCCCTTACGCATCTGGAGGATAAGCAAACAGCACCAATACAATTTCTTTTGTTCCGCTTTTCTCAATCTCATCTTCGATATAGTAATAATTATCTACAGTGGAAGAGAGCTGGCTTGACAGGAACCGTGAGTCAAAATGATTTCCTGGGCAGAAGCTCTTTCGGTTTTTGGCAATTCCTTATTGTCTGTGCCGGCTTTCACATCTTTACCAAGAACAGCAACAAAATGCTACAGTTCAAGTATCTGAAACAGTAGCTATTGCACTGCTCCTAAAATCTCCTTAGACTAGGTGGTTTGAATAGGAATTGTTGACATTCAACAACAAAAAAATGCATTAAAAAGCCAAATCCTGCTGTGATGCTGCTTAGCTGTTATCAGGGAAAGTTAGTTCTTTGTGAGCAAAGCCAGCCCTGCCTAGTGACAGTTGCTATGGAGGAGCTGTGTTACGGCTGGACGGGGTCACTTCATACAACCCCCCCTCATCATCTGCCTACGGCACGTTACTGCGTTGTCAGCACGTGTGAATCCTTATCTGAAGGCAAACGTTTCAGCTAACTTGGTAAAAAGTAATGATCGATGGTTTCTCTCTTCATCGGCTTGAATGTTTTCTGTAGCAACGGCAAGCGTTTATGCCTGCAACCAAGAGATCTATCAGGGATAGAGCTCTGCCATTTTAGTAACTGTATTACAGAGGAATACTAGAATACCACAATGATTAGAAGTCCAAATCTGGACTCCTTTGTTTGTTGTGCTGTATGTTCAAAAATAATACCACCGCCACCTTCCAACGCTACTTTTGATCGGATTCGGGAGTATAAGCCTTTCAGAACACGGTATTACACTCATCGTGACATACTGGGTAAGTTTGTTTCTGAAATCCTTTCCTTGCAATCTGAGATTTAGGAAAACTGTTGTATCCATCTGTTCTCGACAGTCATGAAGGCATTCACATCTGGGTGAGAAAGAGCTGCACTTACCTTCTGAATATTAATAAATCCTGCATGTTCAGAGGCGGGGCAGGGTCAGCTGTCCTGTGGTGCATGAAGGCATTCAGATTTGGGCATCACGAAGTGCAAAACAGAATTAGGTGTAAGACCATCAGCAAATGTTTTCTAAGGCTCAAGTAGTTTGGGAAGAACTATGTTTGACTGAACATTTGCAAAGATCATCCCCTCCTCCTTCAACAGGACACAGCTGGGATGTTTTATCCTGAATCCTACCTTCTTACACCTGATTCTGGCTGCTGACCTTAGATTGAGGCTCTGTAGAGCCTCTTGAGGTTTGATTTTTTTCTAGCATACCGCAATCGTAACCTCAACGATGAAGGAAAGCATATGGTAGCATTCATATGTTTGAGGATCTAGCAAGAATCTGAAGTATCTTTATATGCTATGCCTAATTGCCATAGAGATTTCTGATCAGCAGTGTAAAGTTTTGTAGAAATCATGTTGTGCATTTTAATTAACGTGTGTTGTGAAGAGGAGCGTGCTTGGTTTCTATTTTAAACAATATAAAGAAGATTATCAGTGTACTGAGAGCTCCGGCAGCAGAGTGAGTGCCGTGCATGTCTCAGAACACAAGGCTTCAGCCCTGCGTCAACACACACAGTGTAAAACCCGTCCAGAAGGCCAGAGATGAGACAATCTCTTTTAAAATTATTTTCTCTTTACTGCATAATAGAATGGAGCGGGGGAAGCTGTGCAGTCAGAGCACAACATGCTTCTTGCTACAATCTATGCACTGTTGGACCTCTATTTTGCTGATTTAAATCAGTTGACCCCTTTGTCCCATCCTGCTACTGTTTTCCTTGTACTTCGTGTTAGCTCCATGAGAGGACTCTGCCCACCCAAGTGGAGTGGGGAAGAAGACTGGAGTGAGAGAGGGAGACTTAATCCTCCAGTGGCTGTGTGAAAGCTAGATCTCCTGTGGTTCTATTCCTTTCTCATTTTCCTTTAGAATAACCCAGGAAAATGTGGCTCTTTGACCCTGTCAAGCACAGAGAATGGGATCCAAAGCAATGCCCAGGCTTGGCACTGAGCAGGAAAGGCGGAGGGGGAGGATCTGAAATCCTGCTGTTGTAAGGGGAGTTTTGGGTTGCAGAAAGGCATCTTTACCCACCTCCCCCTGCAGTGGCTTTTCTTCTGGGCAATCCTCAGTGCTGAAGACCAGCCTCTCAAGTGAGTTAGCAGGGCTACCTGTTTGCTTTCACAGCATGTCCACAGGAGGAGATGGTGATGCTAAAGTCTGTCTTTATCCCCATCCATGTTGCTGAAGGGAGCATCCCTGGCCTAGGCCCTGTGAAGCAGTGTGCCTCACCTCCATGCTGCTTCCCTCCCCCTTTCTAGAAGGGATTAGCTGTGCTCCTGCAGCACTGGGGCTGCTTGGGCCCTGGACAGACACGGCAGCCCTAGAGAGAGAGACTGCTTTGTATGTGCCTGCTCTGTTCCGAACACCTGAAATACTCTGCCGTATCCCACTGAGAATATTTATTGTGTGCCCCAAGAGTGGCATGAAGAATCTGAGGGCATCTTGAGGCAAAAGACCTCGCTGAAAGCCTTGGAGGACTCTGAGGGCGCAGGGAACCAAAGGGCACCATCTCACCTGTAGCATCTAAAGGGAACAAAGCCATGACCCAAGCTGCTGCGAGGTTCAGTCACAGACAGAAACAGGTGAATCATTGCCAAGAATGCTGAGGACTGACCTATTGCTTGTGCCATGTGGGTGGCTCTCGGGACAAGGAGTCAGGAGGGACACCTGCGATGCTCTCCCGTTGTGCAGCCTTGCCTAGAAGGTGAGAGTTGGGTTCAATACCTTCCTATTACATTTATTGAACTGCACAAGCAATAGTAGTGTTTTCTGTATGTGAAATGAGGGTGTGTGGTTTTTAGCCTTTTGATTTTTAATTCAGCTGCGGAGCCAAGCAAAGGGGTCAGGAGAGAGGCGCAGGTTTCTGCACTCTGGTTATTTGCTGTGCATGATCTGCTTGTGTTGGGTGTGCAGAGATTGGAGCAGACATTCAACGAGAACAACATGAAAAGAAGGAGGCAGAGATACAAGAACGCATAGAAAAAATGAAAGCTGAACTTTGGTCTCAGGTATATATATATATAATATATAAATATATATTACGCTTCTGTCATTTAAATGATGATAATTCTTTGGAATAATTGCTATAGCGTAAAGACAGTTAATAAAGAACTTTGAAGTCACTGCTATAGAGCTGTCATTAATTTCAGCTCCTCCTCTGTTCACAGATTTCTGTGTGCACAAATTTCTCCAGTTTCTGATCACAACAAAGAATACTTTGAATTAATAACAAATTTTACATCTGGTCTGAAAATGGCCTCTAAAGCACACAGAAGTTATTGGTTGTTAAAGCTGTTCCCCACACCGCGATGTAAGGTTCTGAAACTGCCCTTTATTTTATATATACGTACGGTGGTTACAGCTGTGGTGGCTCAATGCTATGGTGTGGCCACATTTTAACAGGAATCACTGCAATAAAATTTTCAAATAGGCCAAAATGTATTTTGCCATCTGGTTTTAAATTTAACTTGCTGTGATTTCTTAAATAGAAAATACAGAATTATTGATTATGTAACCTCTGCTTCATCTTAATAGGTTGTTAATAGAATGTGAGCAGCTATACTTAAATAATAACTTGTTTTAAAGGCTGAAATGCACAAGGAAGATGCAGTGGATAAAGCTCTCAAAGAAGCAGCCGCTAACCACAGTGCATTTGTACAAGACCTTAAACAAAAACTTGGAAAGCAATTAAGGGTATGAACCTATATGCTTTCATTACCATGGGAATGGCCACCATGACAAAACCATGTGCTTGACAACCAAGAATGTCATTCTACATAAAAAAAAAAATGTTGTTTCTTTTTAATGCTTGCCATAACCAGGACCTTCATTCATCTGAGATTTGAACTCTAGTGCCAGGAAAAGTACTTGGCCTGAAAGATGACTGGCTTTGTCTTTGTGCTAGACGAGATGTGAGCTTAGCTAGCTGGATTTTTAATTCACTTTCAGCACGTCTCACATTTTTTTTTTATTATTGAATAAAGTTTGTGGACTTTGTTGAAAATTCCTTGTCAGGCCTTGATTCAGCCAGCCACTGAACCTGATTAGGTGCATTTGGTAAGGGCAGTTAAATTTGGGCTTAACTTTAAATTTGTTCTGAAGTTTCATTTCCATCGAAGGTAGAAAGATGTTTAACTGAATTGCTGAACCTGGACCCTAAGTGGGATGGAGGAGAAGGAAAACTGCCAAAATGAAGCACACCAGCTGTAGCTTTGTATTTCTGTATGTGCCTAGCACATGCTTTATATGGCTGTTTGGATATCTGAGAAAAGACTCAGAGATATACAAAGAGAAAGAAAGGCAACTGCTTTCTGGGTCTGAGCCCTCCTGCTTCCTGCACCGCTTCACAGGGCTTTTAACCGAGAGCATCCAAGCAGTCCTCAGTCAGGCTTTACGCAGTCCGTCTAACACCTGTCGTCCTTAGTTTTGCAGCCTCCCGCCAGCAGATGAAGGGCGCACAGAGGATAGCTGGAGTGTTTTGCTTTGGAAATTTATTTTATACAAGTTTCTAAATAGCTATCTGTTTATACTGCAGGCAGTCAAAGCAATGTGCTTGGCACCTCAAGGGGAAAAGCAGGGAGGTTTACAGTGGTCGTAAGCTTCCAGCAGAGTTCATTCCATTTTATGGAGCTGTTTTCCGAGGGAGCTCTGTCTTTTGCAGTCATAGCATCTGCTGACAATAGTTGGCAGAAGCTCAGTTCCTCGTGTTTAACCACTCAATTACTTGCCATAAGCCTATTACATATCTTTGTAGACCTGAGTGCTCAATATTTGAACATGTACTATTTGTCCTGATAACATTGGCTCCAGTGACTAAGGACTAGGAAGCCGAAACAAAAGAAGAAGCAGATATATCTGCAAGACGTTTTAGACTTGGTGCTTTGAGTTTCTTGCAGTTCATTTTAAGAGGTGTGTTAACAGTGAGCTAACTGCTCACTAGCAGCTGGCTTGGAGAGATGGTAGCAGAAAATTTACTCAGCATCTGTCTAAGCAAACAGATAGTAGCAGCCAACACAACATATGAGTGATTGAAGTGGATTTTTACATGTAGGGTAGGTCAAAGACAACTGCTTTCAGCTGATAGCCTCAGGAATGGCTTTTGCAGCAGTGCTGATGTGGCTGTCCCACCACCACTAATGGTCAAATGGTTTTAGTTAGGCTTCTTGTAGGCAGGCCCTATTATTTGTCACTGCACTTGCCAGCAGTAGACAACCAGTGTCCACAAAAAGACACAGAGTTTGTACATGGGTGTGCAAGAGATTTACAGCAGACCTCGTGTAACTCCGCTCATCCTGTATTAGAAAACCCACCAAGATCTAAGCAACCAGAGCTTTCCCAAGAGTGTCTTGCCACTTCCACAGAGGATGCACTTGTTAGGGGTCTTTGAAAGAACTGTGAGTGGTGGCAAAGCAGCATAGATGACTGGGCAGTGAGTTAAGCGGGTTGGATTGCTTTACTGGATGGTCAGGTGTGGGAAGGCCTATAGAGGCAACAGAGGTATATTGGTATATATTGAGTTCTCTGAGATTCCAGATGTATGTATGTCCATCCAGACAACCTAAGATTAGTGTCATCATACCTTTATGTATCAGCCCAAGCAATATCTTGCTGACAAGTGTAAAAAGGACCAGGCTGCTTCTCCATCTCACTCTAAAACCATGCCACCGGCCATGTGAGCTTGTGAAGAAAATACACTGGGGAACTTTTTGTGCCTTATGTAGAAAACATGCATGATGTGGAATGACGCTACAGTAAGTCACTGTAATTGCCCTGTAATATTTTCCTGAAGTCTGTTCTGCTGGGCTTTGCTGGGGATTGTTTAAAGACAACTGAGCAATAAGCTGTTTTCACTACTTACATCTACTTTTAACTTTGCTTAAGGAAGAGGTGAGGAAGGCAAAGGCAGAGATGCAACAGTACATGGAGGATGAGCAGAAGAGAGAGGTTGAAGCTGTAGAGCAGCGCATGGCTCACAGACTTCAGTGCGCCCTCATGGAGTGTGCCCAGGAGAAGATGCAAGCGGTGGCCAAAGCCAGGAAACAGGAGAGGGAGGCAGCCCTGAAGGAAGCAGCCGGACAGCACAGGTACTCTTACTGTTTCTTCTGACTTGGCTGACAAACATGCTGTGCTAAAGAAAATGACCGGAATTGCATCAGCGTTGCTCAGATGCAGGTCTTCTAGGAAAAGATCGAGAGACCCTTTAGAGAAAAACGTATTTGGAAATGTCAGGTGACCAGCAAGAGTTGCAGGCTCACTCTCTCTTGCTGATGCTCCATGTAGAAATAAACCATATTTTGTTCCTAAAAGCAAGTATCACAAAGCCAACCAAGGATCCAGAAGGTTTGCTTTTGGTGGCTAATTTAGTGTCATCAGAAATAAAGATCTCAGGGGCCTATTGTGCCATTCATGACATCTCTGCAAAATTGAGAGAGATGGGTTCATATAGAGATCGGCAGGGTGCAGGAGATTCTACCCAAATAGATTAAGCATTGTGAATTAAACAGCTTTCATGTCAAAATAATAACACAGCACTCTCCCTTAAGAGTAGAATACATTTCATTTTTTGACAGCACAAACAACAAAATAATACGATACTCTCACAATGAAAAGGTCAGTTCAGGTGTGTTCCTTTGTAAGATGCTTTTTTTTTCCTGAACGGAGTCACACTTAAGTTTTGATCGATCATTTAATACCTTCATTTTTGCTATTAAAACATGCCCCCTCTGGCAAAGATAAACCACATTCTGCATAAAATTAGCTGGTCTCTTTAACTTCTCGCTAAATTTTCTGCGAAAATATCTCCAGCGAAGTGGAGGGAGCAATAACAGAGGGCTGAAATGCAGAAATTGTTTACTCTACATTGAAGTATTTGGCTCAGTAACCTTAATGGATGCCTGCTGCACCATTACATGTCCCTGCTCCAGCTCTGGTGAATAGCACCCGTAATGTTTTGACTACATAATATAAATTATATGTTTTATTACTGACATGCTAGCACAAAGATGTTCTCAGTACCACCTAAACAACATTACAGATGAATCTGTAATCTAGAAATCAGTTCTTTGATTTCACTTCAAGACAGTGTTTTTACTTGAGGGCAGAATTGTTCAAAGTCTGTTTGAAAATCAGTGCGTACTTAAGTGCTTCTTTCTTCTCTCGAAGACAGTGTCCATGCTCCAAGTTCACTTGAAAAGATATTCTCCACCTGCAAATCATGTAGTTTGTGGTCTCAGGAAGCAATGCTCCATTCTTGCCATAACATCTTTCACCATTTTCACTTAATGTCAGAGAGACCTGAAGGAAGAGTGAAATAGTAATCCTGTATATTTTTCATTTGGAAGCAAGCATCATTAAATTATCGCTGGATGCGACACATGCAGAAATACAATCTTCTGCAGCTGCTTTTCTCTGCGTCATCAGTGGCCTTCTTTAACCAAGTTCTGATTTCATCTATATTTATAGTTGAAAAAGAGAGGTTTTACAACAACCTGAATAGACTTAAATTGTTTTTTAAATAATCTTTAATAACAGGTGTTCCCTACAAATCTTTTCTTCTTTTTCTTTTTAAAATAGAAAGCACTTAGAACAACTCAAAGAAGAAAGCAGGTTAGCTGAGGAACTATATCATAAGAGTATAGAGCAACTAAACAAAGAAAAGTGTCATGAAATGAATATTGCCCTGAGTATCACACGAAAAGAGAATCAGATTGAGACTGAAAAACAGCTCAAAGAAGCAGAGACCCTACATCTCGATGAGCTGAAAAAAGTGATGGTTACACTGAAAGCAGCAGAAGAACAGGTAAAGACTCTCACACAAAAACTGGAGAAGATGACAGATTGGAAGGACAGCCTGGAAACTGAAATACAAGCAACAAGACAAGCTTTTCAAAAGTATATTGATGCCACATTTCCTAACCTGTCCCCTGGACAAGCGGATTTTATTCTGCCATTCAGAACAGCATTTGAACAGAAGGACACTCCGGAAGAAGCAGAGGACAGTGACAAGGAACATAAGAGAACTAGTATTAGAAGTCTGAGATTCACAGCCACGGGTAAACAGAACTACAAATAGGTGATGCTGAAAAATAAATTCATCTCTGTTCACTGAATTATATGAGTGTAGTTAGAATGATACAGAGAAGAATAACCACCCCTATATTAAATAATGAAGTGATGCGCCATGCTTAAAAATTATGCATTAAGTTTTGTTTCACAAATGCTAGGGCAGAGGCTGGAACACATAGCACTTGAGCAGCTTCCCACTGAGTCCTTCTTGAGAAGGAAAAAATCTGAAAATCTGATGAGAAAATCTGTCGCTTAGTTAAGCATCAGCGCTTGGACTGGGAAGGCTGTTGGCTCTGCCCCTGAATTCTCAGGTGTGGAGTAAGACACACAGGCTTCGAACACCTGCAGCTTGGTTTCTGAGATTTACAGGACGGTTATTCTATGTAACAGTGTGTATGTCTATGTAGAGCACTTGCAAGTGAGTGGTTACATGATTTGAAAACTCACCTGGCTCGAGAGACAGCTTTTGGGCAAAAAGTGTGTGCCAGCAGGCATGCGAAATAACTTTCCTAAGGGAGCACTCAAGTTTATCTATTCACATGTGCTTTTGAAGCCTGTGTGGCTCCAGGCCAGCCTCAGTACATTGACTGGGTCTGAAATTCAGTCTGCCTAAGTGTCTAATTTGTCTTCACTGTGTAATAAGATTTCTGACAGCATTCGCTTAATATTCACTAAAGCTTTGTGTCTATCTCATTTGTTACCTGTTAATCTGAAAACACTGTATAGCATCTTGAGTGTGAGCTGAGGAATGTAGAGGAGCTGCTCTTTACTGTAGGTGATAGAAAGTATAATCTGTGGAAGGAAACTCACTGTAGGCATCTTGTTTAAGAGAACTTTTAGGACAGCGATCTGTGCAGCCTTCTTTTCCTCATGCTCAAAAACAACCCCAGAAAACAAAAAAAGCAGAATATCCATCACTCTACCAAACTAAGAAGTAAAGACAAGTGAAGTCACTGGTTTCTCATGGAACAGTTTAATTCATATAAAATACTTTGAACAGATATTTGGCATGCTCTGGCACTATTTCTGACCTAAATGCCTGTAAAACCTTACCTCACTGAATTGTGGAAGCTCTTTCTGTGAAGAGCTGATGCTCCCTGTTCATTTCCCCTCTTACGCTCCCGATGAAAAGAATCCAAACTTCATGTTCACAGTTGTCTAATCAAATGCATAAACTGCACAGAGCCCAAGGTAAAACTTGTGTTTACATCTTAAAAGTTCTTCAGCAGTCTGAAATACTCCATAAGCTCCATAAACCAATTTTTAAAGAAAACATTCACATTTGCGTTAAACATAAAAGTCTTTTTAAACTACATGAGTAAAACACTGGAAGTAAAGTACTAGCAGCTGCATCATGAAATACCTAAAGCTGATGAATGCTCTCAGTCGGGTTAGCTGATTAAAGGCTCACCTCAGCACACACCACAGAGCCCAGAGGTGCTGCGGCAGCTGGGGGAACCCCAACAACCCAGTCCGAGGAACCAGCCTCCAACCCAGTCCCTCCTGGGGCATCCCAGCAGGGCGTCACCCCACGGACTGGGAGTGAGACCCATTACCGTGAGTCAACTGGTGAGGCTTTCTGGAGCACCGTGAAGACTGAGGGTGGATACAGTCTGGAAGTATGGGACTTCTTATGGGATGCAGGGAAGAGCATCTTGGGATTGTACAAAAGCTTATTATGGGATGTTTAGGGAAAGAACCAAAGGTGGGAAAAGGAGGATCAGAGTGGTTTGGGGAGGAAAAAGCGTGAGACGAAAGGGATAAGGGGATAAAAGAGGCTGGTTACATGTAAACAGGGTCTGGTTGTAGCTGACTATGCCCTGCTCCTGATTAGTGCAGTCTGTCCTGTCTTCTTATTGAACTCCATTTCTAACTTTTCTTGGGTGCAGGGCTTTCTCTGTGTGCATGTGTATGGATGGAGGTGTACCTGCCAGCAGCTGGAGTTGGACCACAGATGAAAGGGGCCATGGGCTCAGGGTGCCAGCAACTGGAGAGACTGGAGTGCATATTATGCGGGTACGTATGTCAGTGTGTAATCACTAGCAAATATCAAGACAGGATAGCCGACAAATAGGATAAGAGGCCTGGGAGCCAAGTGACAGAGTGGCCGTAAATCTAAGATACTGGGGAGACCACAGCGTCTGAGGTTTGGCTACTTGAGGTACCAGGTGGTCAAAGCCAGTGACTGCAGAGGCTGTGATGTCTGAGGGTTGGCTGCTGGTAAGGTCATAAGTTTGGACCAGCTACCAGACATGCTGTTTGCACGCGTGTGTCTGTGCATGAGGCAACCTGAGGAGCAATGCTGCATCTTGCATGTCAGAAAACCTAGGTGATGATGAAGTGCTTCAACTCCCCTTGAGCAAACAGTTCAAGTTCTCTTACAGTGAAAGATAAGTAGATTTTTTGTTCTTCTCTACTGCGAAGGATATAATGTAATCATCATATACTTCTGCAATGCCTTACTGTTAGCACGTGTTTCAGAAAAAAAGAAGTCACCCTGTCTTACAGGGTTAGCCCACTTTTTATCTGGGATACAGTGGCAGTGACTGATACAGACTGTGGCTGTCTACAGGGATAAGTGTTCTCTGTAGTGGACCTTAGTCCTGGGTACCTCACTCATCCAGACAAGACCAAGGGCCCCCATGAGTGCCCATCCCAGGCCCCTCCTGACCTACAGCCTTGGAGGCATGTTTGGAGACAGGCAGCAGGAGCTCAAGATCTGGTCAGCTGTGTCTTTACATATATATATACTGCAGGCATACTCTGGGGTGGACTTACTCACCAGTGTATGCACAGCATATAAAGCATATAACAGTCTGTCAGACACTGGCGTTGCTTCTCATTGCCTTTTGGGAAAGGACAAACATGTTGGTTTACTTCTTTCAAATGCCAAGGTGAATTTGTGTGAATTTGTGCTTAGAAACAGAATGTCCTCTTAAGTCTGTGCACTTGGTTGCATAGAGATGAAAGGAGCCACAACCTGGCCTAAGTGAATAGCTCTGCAGTATAAATGGATAGACAAGATAGCAAGCAGTAGAATCACTATAGGACCTGGAGAGCCATTTGCCATGGACACTGGTGTTTCAAAGAAATATTTTAGAAGGTAAAGTATCTAACTAAGCCTGATTTAAAAGATTTTTTTTTCCCCCGTTTTGTTGTACTGGCAAGCTGAAAAAAGGGACTTTTTTCATATTCTGCAAGTTTCTGCCTGTCAGATACTTAACTAATGAAATCTGTCCGTACACGAGCTATTGGTAGCTAATAAAAATCGGGAGATCAGGCATACAAACAAGCCTTTCATTGCATGAAGCAGAGACAGCATATGTTTGTTGGCTTGATTTTTTTCCTGTTTGAGAAGGATTGCAGCACAAAAAGTAACATGACCCACTTTACTTGCACTCTGAATCAGGGAGAGCATGAATACATGATTTTTGACTGTTTGAATGATACAAATAAAGAAGATTTCAGATAACACCTGGATGCTAGCATGCCGGTGACGGCATGTATTGATGGCGGAGTGCATGAGACAAAAACTAGAATGGGGAGCTGTAACACTGCAATGAATAATACAGAAAGCAGGATTTCTCTATTAGTCATTCAGGAGATGTCTAAAATTGCCAGAAAGTACCATAGTCTCAGAAGCAGTGTAACTTTCTGTCTAAGGCAATGCTATAAAAGACTGAAAAGTGGGTTGTCTAATTACTGTAGCTGAGCAGCTGAACTAGTAGGGAGCTGTGGAGTGTGGCTGATAAGCAGCTAATTAATAAACCAGAGACATCTTACTCGTTAGTCCCTCAAAGGCCTGCGGAAGAGATCCGTGATGTCTTAAAAGGAGGATATGCAGATTGTGAAATCTCTGATTGCCTGGCATGGAGAAATGATGTGTGAAAGGAACTAATGGTGCTGGTAGCATTTGGAGTGTGAGTGCACACTCTCTGTGCGTGTGAGGCAAGGAACCACAGCCCCTCACGGGCAACAGACTGCAGAACGAATACACTCTGTCTGTGCATGGGTGTTGTGTACCCACACAGATATGAACCGAGTAATTGTGATTCAAGTTACTGATGTGATTTCCTTTGCTGGGCTTAATTAACAACAGCTCAGCGTTACATTTGCTGCTAGTTAAAATACAGATTGAGTAAAGGAATAAGAGTCACTAATCACAAAATGCATCAAGTGACTGGTGGGAGATGCAGATGCTGGAACAACTGGCATTAATATTGGCTAGTAGGTACAGTACCTGGGTGTTTTTGGGATATCTAGGAGAGGATTATGCCTGGGGATGTGTCGGCAGTGACCAGAGGGAAAGACAAATCCTAGAAGGAAGAATGGGCCAAAACCAATGATAGAAACATCCTGGGGAGTGAGGAAAACTGTGCCTTCTCCATTGCAGTTTACTGGGACTAGCAGTTAACACATCACCTTAGCTTTCTTTGGGCCAGTGAGCAAAACAGGAGTTAGATAAACAGTTTGCCTAACAACAGCTAGTAAACTAACTCCAAGTAGAAGGATAAATAAAACTGCTGTACCCCAACTGTGACATGGCCTGCCCAAATCTTGGCTTTTCTTCTAGCTGATCATCAACAGTTTGTCTTGTTCTTTGTTAAAACAGTCTCTAGCACTTTGGTTTGGCTTCTTCTAAGAGTATGGCTATCTTGTTCTTCTTACCGGATCTTGCCTTTCTTTTGCATACCTGGACTTTTCCAGTATACAGCTGCAGTCCTCTGTTAAGCTTGTCCTAAAACTTGAGTGACTGTTGTCCCAAAAACTTGGGTCCATTACCAGGTGTGCGTCACCCAATTTACACATAGAGTCAAGGTATTTTCCTTTATTACGAAAATGCGCAGATATGGGTGCAAGGTACAAACCAGCACACCGTTGGTGTAAACTAACAGTTACTTATACACAAGATATTAACATATTTAATAATCTAATTTATTCATTGTTAAATGATTGGTTAAAATTCTTCACCTACCATGTAAATAACTACGCGTGCCCACTATGATTTTTGAGACCTTTACTTCCTTAACCTTTTGGGTTGGCGGGTTTCTTGAGTGGGTGGTCTTTGAGTCAGTGGTCGTGGTCTACCCCTGCTGGAATTACCTTTCCCCTAGTTTCACTTAAATTTGGCAACACTAAGCAGTCCTTCACAGGCTGTTAACAAAGCAGACTATCATTCACTTTGGGGTTTTTGTTTAGAGACAGAGATATCCTGTTTCACTATGCCATAGTACTGTTAGGGTAAAGTGAGCTAAGTTAATCTTTATCGATATCATGACTAGGGAAAAAATCCCACCCATCAAGGTGTCTGAGCATCATACTTTTCCATTATTTTTCTTGTAAGATTACATTCTTCCTTCCTCTAATAAACTTTCCAAAAGGCACAGGCACTTCCAGTTTGCTTATTTGAAAAGCTAAGCCACACTATAAATGGAATATTGCTGGCTGAAGCTGAGCTCCTCTTCATTCTACCTTCTCTCGCAGCTTCTCGGGAATTTATACTGCTGATGCCAGGTTAACTGCAGGGCTCTGGGTACTGCTGCTGCTAGCCACAAAAGGCGCAGTGCCTTCCCTGTGCTGCCTATGGCATCCCATGATGATTCCTGATTGTGTGGGGTTTTTTTCCTTACCTGCCAAGTACTGTAAGTATTATGTTTTGGAAAAGAGTAGTTTAACTCTGAGGCTAGCATCTGAGCTACTTTGACTCTATACCTAAGGTGTTAACCATCTTTGATATGTTTCTGATAGTCCCTCTTTAGTATGAGGTTTGTAGTCCTGTTTTATACCCAGTTCTGGTTTTCAGTGCGGATTTAAAAGTCAGTGACCTGGACCTTCAGCCCTAAACTTCACCCTGAAGAATTTTATAATTTTGTTATATTGGTAGGAACCTGATGCTGAGACACTTAGCTATTCTAGTAAGCACCTGAAGCCCTTCTGTGACTTCCCTTTAAAATACTAAATCTGTCTGTCTGCAAGAAATGCTTATTTCTGGGACAACTGAATAGATGGTTCCATGTCATCCATAAAACCTGTCTTCTGCTTTCCTGGTTCTAGCTGAACAATCTCACCATTCACATTTGGTGACTTATCAGGTGTTGCATCTCATTTCTCAGTTACGAAGGACATTTCTAATAGCAATAATAACCTCTACTTGAATGTACCCTTTCCTATATTTGAGGAAACTGGTTTCCTGTATACTGTTGTATTATAAACACCTCCTTTGTATATAGGAATGAAATTTGGAGACTGTTGAAATAACGGTCATTGTAATAAGAGGAGGTGAATTCTTAGAAAGGTTACCTGGGCTAGAACATTTAATTGCATTAAACCTTTAGAGCTTACTGGCATGAGAACATGACTGTGGAGGCGACATTTGAAATACTGTTCAGCGGGATACACATTCTCTTACATTCCCAGCCTGACTTGATAAATGATCTACATAAGCTGTTGTTTACAGACATAGCTTTAAATAGCCTTGGAAAGTATCTCTTGAAGCTCCCAAACCTCTTCCTCTAAGGTCTAGCATGTTACTTCCGACCACCAAATACTTGCTCTTTCTGGCTTGTGACTTTCACTGGCTGCAAGGATGGAGGAATCAAGATGCCAGCACTTGTTAACTAAAGTAAGCTAGCTAGAAGGTCTCCCTAACCGTATTTTCTAGGTTCAAAGCTTAATTCAGGGGTGCTCAACAGGTTTTCATAAAACATGAACGCAAACAGAAGTGTTCTTAAATGGTGCAAGTAATGGGTGTGTAAGTAAATGCATTATTGCTGCGCTCATGCCCCATTCCCTTTAACCTGGCTTCTAACCCAGAGATACAGTGAGGACATGATAGGTATGTTCCTTTATCCTCTGTGTCACCGCAGTGAATCCTGGGCAGACAACCTGGATATGAGCATATTCTTGCTTACAAGTGCATGGTTATGAGAATGTGAGTGAAACCAGTTTTGTTTTAAGTCAAATTTGCCCATGAAATGTAATACACAAGAAAAGAGCCTTTTGTGTTTGAGGAAGAAGAAGGTGTAACGCTGAAAAGGTATTGCAAACGTAAATCATAATGCTTCTTTGAGTCTTTTCATTAGTTTCTTCTTAAGCAGAACCAACATAGAAGGTTTCAAGTAACTGCACTCTCAAAGCCTCAGACTCTCAAACTGCACTCTCAATGTTCTCTCAATTCTTGTTTAGCTAGATAAAGAAAGGAGCACTTTTTCTTTTGGACACTGGCTCACAGTATTTAAGGCATTTTATGGCTATGATTGCTTCGCAGTCTTTATAGTAACACACACTGCTGCAAGATGAGTTAGGAATTAATTATTTATACAGCTCACCTGGTACTTCAGCAGAAAAAGTGTGAAAAATCCATAGCAGAAACTTGCAGAGGCTCTTGCCAAGTTATAGTAGGAGCTGCCATAGTTGAACATGCATGCAAGTCATCTGAAGGTGGACAGTACTAGAAAAAGGAAAGTGTAGCTTATGGCAATTATGAAGAGGTCCTTTATGAAGAGTTGCTGGCAAACACTACAGGAAAGTGTCAGAAAATATCTGGGGCCTGCAACCTCACTAACCCAAAAGAGCCAGGGTGCATGTATCAAAGCACTAAACTAGGCTTGAAATATTTCCAGCATTGGCAAGGCTAGTATCCCAATGCCAGCTGGGTCAGCACTGAAGCTCCAGTGTCAATGTTCCTCAAGGTGCTGCAGGGCTACAAAGCAGCATTAAAGACAGGATCCTTTGGGGGTAACTCTTAGTACAGACTCTCCCCATTTGTACAAAAGGAGGGTTTCCTCATTAAAACTGGAAAGTTGCTCTGGACTTGGAGCTACAGGTCGAAAACAGACTGCACCCCTTCGCTTTCTGAATCAGGTAATAAAAGTACCCTCGGCTTGCTAAACAGACATTAACATTACCTTCCAGTAAAGCCACATTTTTCACAGAATGAAGTGTCCCATAGTAAAATTGGATAAAGGAATTGTCCTCCCCACCCTCTTCTTTTATCCTGGCCCAACCGTTTGCTGCGGTGCTGTGAACTGGATCAGGGACCTAATTCCTCTTTAAAAGGGGAGAGTTGAGAGTCTAGGCAACACAGATATGTAGGTCTTCTGTAATAAAACAGGACCCTTGCTCTTGATTCAATAGAGAACAAGGTCAGTGCTTCATGGCGTGTTTAATGCATTATCATCAGTCATGTGGGGAACGCTGAGGAGGAGCTGGCCGCTGCTGTGATGTTTGTGTTAAGCTTTTCCTCAACCCTTTCACCTCTGAGATTGACTCTGTTTTGTTTTGTGTTGCTTTTTGGGTTTGTTTGTTGGTTTTTTTTTTACAGAACTTATCTCTCCCCTAGAAACTAAAGTCACATTAGTGGTCACTTGTGAGTAATAACTTGGACGAGTCTGAGTGTAAAATTAACTACCTGAGGTATGTTTCTTTATGGGGCAACTCTTGAATTCCACAACAGAAAATAAAACAAACTGTAGATGTGTTTGACTCCTGACTTTCATCTGTAAACATATTTAACCCAATCCTTGTGCTAATGAAGAGGATCCAGAAAGCACAGACAACAGACACCATCACTCTGATGAGGAAGAGGACGCAGTTCAAGGAAATAAAAAATAGTTGCATCTCCCATTTCTTAATGTGTTTAATCAATATAAAAAAATAGCTGTTAAACCATTATTCTTGTAACCAGCTTATATTAGTTACCCATTCTGTTTAGGGACTGATTAAATATAAATAGTAATTGGTCTATGGATAATCGAGAATGGAAGCTGGGTAACACTCAAGAATATATATACATTCAATAATATCCATCGCTTGGTTATTAAGCAGACAGTGCTCTATACAAGACTTGCTGACCACTCCTGGATAGAGACTCCTAAATGGTTTGGAATACTCTGTTTGTTAATGAGAGAAATCTGAACTCCATCACAAACTGGACTGATCCTTTCTTCTGTTACAAACCACGTTAGATAAAACTGATTGCTGTAGTCAAGAGCAGAAACTTCCCATGCCAATTCACAAACCGTGTGAAAGAAACTGTGTTTCAAAGCATGACTCGGATAAGGCTGTAATACTTGGTTCCGTTCAGTAAGTTGAGCTTTGTAAGTGAAAGCTTGGAATTACTAACTTTACTGCCAAGAAAAAGTTCTTATGCTCGTAATTCTGCTGCCGAAAGGGGCTGTATTGGCAGGGTACTGGAAAGTTGCTGGCTGACTTTGCTGGAAACCTTGCAATGTTACAGAAACCACCAGCCACCCAGTCTGCTGCATATGGGACATGAACTGTAATTTACTGACATTATTACTGGTCAATTAGAGATGCACCCATGTGACTGAGACCTTGATCTGTGTCTATGCTTTGCAAGCTGACACATGCTCTTGCAGGCTTGCCAGTTCTGAACTGAGCTCTGTAGAGACCATCCTCTGCAGGGCTTTCACTGAGGACAATGAGGAGTTGGATTCCTTTCATAGGATGACGTGGGACCGCTATGATCTCGCCAGAGGATTCTTGGGAAGCTGCCAAAAAGACAGCAAAATTTTCTTTTATTCAATTCAGAAGGAAAATAACCTGGGATTCTCTATGCACACCAGCAGAGCTCTTTCAGTACGTGCCCCCAGTCTTTGTAGCCTTAAATCCAAGGTTCAGATGTTGAACGTGCACTGTTCAAAGACCGTCCTGAACAAAAAGCTTCTAATACTGTAAAAGCCTGAAAGCCTTAGCTTCGTCCATTCCTGTGCTTGGTTCTATCTAAGCAGCAATATGTTGAGTGACTTGGAGTGGGTCTTGAAAGTCTGGCAGTGGAAGAGGACATTCATGGTGTTGAAAGACTGCTTGAAAGGACTGAGCTCATTTGGAAGTGAATAATATGGGTTCAACTCTATAAGCCCTGTAAGTTTCTAAAGTCCCTGCTGCTTGGTTGTTTTTTTTTTCTTTACTGAAATTATTTTTCTTTTGAGAATACTAAAACTGCCTATCTTTCTTTTCCTACAGTTAAAAAAATGGCTTTTGGATACTGTAAACCTGAGAATAAAATCAGTACACATTTTAATTGCCTTGCAGCCTTACTTAAGACAAAAAGATCTGTGCTTCTGCAATTTGCTGATCTGTTCTCACCCAAATGCTGGCACAGGAAGCAGACTAGAAAACCTGAGAGGTATGTTATTGTCTAAAGCCCAGGGGAACAGCAAGAACCATTAAGACCCCACAGGGAGAATGGCAGCTGGTGTTAGGTGGTGGCTTTTTCTTGGTTCTCAACATGTTCCTGTCAGGCCTCTTTCTTCTTGGACATGAAGTGTTTTGGTAAATCCAATTTATGGCATTAAGGAGTGTCTGAGTTCAAACATGCTGTGTGGATTTGTCACTGTGAGCAAGGTTCCCAGTGCTGCTGCAGATCTGTTTCCACAACTCCTGGCACTAATGCTCTTACAGCATCTTCTAGTGAACTATCTTTTAGAAGTTGGAACTGTTCTTCCTGTAAAAAGTCTTGCAGGCATGATACTAACCATGATGTGCTGGAAAAGCTGGATGTCAGCTGGTATCAGTGTGACTTTTTACTAAGGCTGGCCTTTCCTTGCAAGCTATCTTAATGAATCTGATCTGTGTGGACCAGAGAAATGGTGAGTCTGCTGAGACCGTCAAAAGGATTGACAGCAGTTTAAGAGCCATCTTCTTGAATGTATGCTGGAGGCAGGAACTTCTTGATGAATATTTTACAGCGGTTTCTTTCTCCCTCCCCCTGGAAGTGACTGTCGTGCGGTGTCACTGTATGTGCACACGCAGTACGTATGCAGAGGGGGGCACCGCAACTTTTTCTTTGAAAGTATTTCAATGGTTTTGACTGATCTACTGTTCAGAGTCAAGGACACCAGAACCAGCACAGAAACGTGTGAAAGCTGGAAAACTAGCATTTCTGAGGAATTACAATACTCATATACAGTCATCTCTTAGCTTTATTTCACCCTCTCAGCCCACCACTCCTGCCCCGCTGTATGTATAGCCCATTTTTCTTACCTGTTGTATTTTCTTCTCTTCTTGGCTCCAAATGGTGGTAATGTTCACTCTGGTACTGTCAGTACAGATAGGAGGGAGACATCTTTCCTTTAGCTGCGGGCCTCTAGTTGGCCCCAAGTCCTCCACAGGACCTTACATGCTTTTTCCTTCACATGCTGGTCAGAAGCCCCTTCTGCAGCTCATTGCAATTCTGCTCTGAGTTACCGGGGTTAGCAATTTTTTACAAGCAAAGTAGCCTGTTGCCTGCCTCATCCCCCAGATAACCACAAATGTGGGTGCTAGGAATATCTCTTCATTACAAGTAGGGGATGCAATGCAGGAACAAAGCAAGAGGCTATTTCATGCCTGCCCTGAGTACAATAACATTCCAGTCTGGTATTGTGTAAATGTTTGACCTGCTGCTCATATTTTAAGGTGTGGCTTGGGCAGGTTCTACTGGACTGGGACATAAACAGGTTTACTGCCAGATATACCTGTTGATATGTAGTTATTAACTCAAGCTTTTGGGGAAGTTTTACGTGGAGGGTGTTTTTCAGGCACTTCTAGAAGAATTCTGATATAGAGAGGATACAGATCTTGACAGGCTGCAAACTTATATACTTTCTTTTGATATTGTATATTTATTTACCCATTTAGGTGTCCATTATCTAGAATGCTGTGAAGCATCCAGTGTAAGCAAGTAGTCAAAGAAATGGCCAGTGGCCTTTCAGAAAAACATCCTTCCAGAGTTTCACAGGTACTTTTGAGAGCAGTTTGTGCATTCAGGGTCACCAACAAAGCTTAGAAATAAGCTTTAATACCAGTGTGGGTTTCCTTCAAAAATTTTTACTCTGGGAGGAAGAGATATTCTTCAGTGTGAAGTAGAAGGGGATGTCCTTTTGCAGAGTGGTGGAGCTGGCTGGAGGGCTCGGAGGTCTTCTGAAGTAAAGAATTGCATCAAGTGCAGCCACCAGCCTTGGAACTGGCATGAAAATCCTTGCTTTGCTCAAAGTGTCCATTTTTATAAATCTGTAAGTTACTGCTCTGATAGCGTAGGTCAAAGCTCAAGCCTGAATTCTGCCTTTGTGAAATACATTCGTGTCAATACTTAATGTGTGCTGTCTTTTAAACTTCAGCCTAGAAGCCACTTACATTTTAAATTAGTTCTATCCTTAACTGAACTTTGAAAAGAGGCTGTGAAACCTGAATTTTCACAGTAATGTTTAAGTCCAAAATTGTCTTTAGGTTGTAGCTTCCAGTGAAACTGCAGGTAGAATCTCTGGAAGTTCTCAGCCTGGTGTGTGTAAGCTTAAAGACAGCTAATGTGATGTTTCTTTTATTAACACAAATGACTCAGTCCTTCAAATGCTATAAAACAAGAATTTTACAATCTTAAGTTGATAATTGAGAGACTAAAGGAACAATACTCACTTAAGAACAGAGAAACTACATGAAATCGAGCTAGGAGCAGCATTTCAAGATCACCACTGCTTGAACATCAGCAATATGGTGACACACAAGTGGAGAGAATTAAATGAAGTTCAAAAAGATGAACAAAGCCAGACTAGAGATAAAGCCCACAGAAAACTAATTAAAGCCACAGAAGAAAAGCAAAACAAGAACTTCCTTGTTCCTACAAAGCTCATCATACCCAGATGATCACCCAGCTGACCCAGCTTAACTATTTCTGAGATCAAGTATCCTTTGTCCATTATTGGGGGGCTTAAGATTGAAACAGCATGAAGTTGCACATGTATGAAGCTAGAACTAACCATGAAGAATAGTACAAAGAAACTTGGTTGAACAGAGAGCATTATGCTTTATGGTTAGCTGGTTCAATATTTGTTTCAGTGATATAATCCTGTTCAGTTTGCAAATGGAACAGCACGGGGGTTCAGCTAGTCAAAGAAAATCAGGCTGTAACAGAAACTTTTTTTTGTACATAAATATTTTGTTTAAGGGTGTTTGTTTTAGCTCAAAAGACCACCTGACAACAAATCTAAATTGTCTTCTAAACTAGAGCCAAATATTCTATAGTAGAGGAAAAAAATCAAACCCAGGTCTTCAGAGATATTAGTGGATTATCTATAATACCTCTTCTCTCATGCACAGAATGCCCACAATTTGCAACACTGGTGTGGGATACTCATCTAGGTAGGTGAAAGTCATTACGCCACCCTCAGAGCGGGATGTAAGTAGCTGTTTCAGGAGTCACAAGACTTGCAAAAGCTAAGAATTCTGCAAAATGAATAAACTATATGCAGTTCAACCTTGAAAGGACTGCTTGGCTCCAGCAGGAATGAAAATGAGAGATTCACTTCCCTCTTGACCTCTCCTTAAGTTACAAGACAGCAAGGGCACTTCTCCTGAGAGGCCAAATAACTGGCCACACCTTCTCTTGGTCCCTGTCTGGGTGAGCAGAGGAGTTCATTGATGCTTGGGCTTGGATTGAAGATTTGGGCTACAAGGTAAGACCTAGAGTCCAAAAGGCAAAACCAGGAATGGAAATCAGGACAGGGGATTTTCCCACCCATCAGTGAGTTCTGCAAAGATACAAGGAAGGCTGCAGTCAGTAGAGGCCCAAGTCGGGTATATGAAGCCTTTGTTTCTAATGCAGCCAATTGTAACCAGTTATCTAGTTAGAAGACATTTAAATACCTACTAGGAACTCTGGGAGATGTCAGTTACGCTGCTCTGAGCTTAAAGATATTTCTTACAGCTCTCTGCCTTTCTTGGTTGATGCTTCAGACCAAGACAGCTATTAGCATGCTACCTCCCTCATATGCAGGTATCCATATGTGCATGTCAAGGTGGGTGTAACTTACTAATAATCTTCCTACTAGGCACGACTACAGATACCTCTAGAAGAAATTCTGGTTAAAATGAGACTTAATGTTGACAAAACCCCAGGATTGTTGTGTAGAAGTGTGGTCTCCTTTGGGACAAAGGGGTTGTGCCGTTGTCTGGTGACTCTCTTGAAATGACGTCTACCTCTGACACTTCAAGGGAGCAGGGCATGCTCATGGCTTATGGTCATGTCGTTTGCATCGTTATATCTCCACATGGAGCTCTTACTGAGGAAATGCCAGGGGAACAACTGGAACAACTTTGGCAACAAGAACTCAATGCAAATGTAGGGATTTTCCTTTTGCCTTTTCCAGGTAGTCCAAGATGTTGCAAATGACCAACTGGAAAGAGCTGCCCAGAACAAGGGCTTTTAGGAAGCAGTTGCTTCACATTATATTTCTCAGTAAAGCAATGCCTTGCTGCAGCACGAGGGCACTTGTCTTCTGAATTTATTAATATTTTAAACTCTTCTAATTAAGACTTACTGTTCTCAAAAAGATATGCCAGCATACCCATTTCTAACTGCCCCAAAATTGTAAAGGGTAGGTATACTCCTCTCAAAACCCTCCTGAACTCTGCTGTGGTTGTGCACTGGAGTCAGTCTGCACATCTATATGGCCTCCAGCTTACACTTTGATAAAGACTTGGAGAAAACTCCAGTTTCACTTCAATTGTTTCCTTGTGATGGGAAGGAGCTGAGCGGGAGGTCAGAGAGAGTCAGCATGGTAAACTGTTGTAGCAAAGGACTTTCAAATTTCTTACAAGACATGCCTTTGATTCAAAGCCAAACCAACTGTCCTTCTCAAATACTTGTGCATGCCAAGGAATAGGACTCCTGTACTTTGGACTTAATGATAATCTCTAAGTTCTCTTCAGTCACATTTTATTTCTGTGGTTAAATGGTTACTTCTACCTCACATGTTTTCTGTACTCGTAATTTCACAAATTGCTTTCCTATCTCCTCAGGGTATTTTCTGTCTAAATATTGTTTTCATTTCCATTATCAAGATTAGCTGACATGCCAGATTGAAAAAACAAACACAGCTGGCCAGTGCTGCATATCTGTAGAAAAGTCTTAGAATTCATTTCTAAACTAAAAGGTAAGAAGAAGTGCTAATTCAGCAATCCTTCTGGTTTTCTTAGTTACCAGGCATCCCATGATGTTGAAATAATACTTTTTTCCAGTCCTTAGTGCTGTTTTTGAAGATCGCTACGAACAGGCACAGCTCTCTAAAGAGTTATTCTGCCAAGTATTCAGCACAAATTGACAGGATCTTAAGTCTTAATAGCTGCTCTAGGGGAGAGAAACTGCACTGGGAATAGAATTGCTTTTGGGCAACAACATTCAGAATTTTGGAGAAGGATTTGCAAATTCTTACATAACTGCAAGGGTATCCATTTGGTTCCCAGCTCATTTACTGACATGGGGAAAACACTGCAGGGAGGGCTCTGGAGCAGTGTGGATAATAATCCTCTTGCCCTCCCTGTCTGATTCACTGATCATTCCCTTCCTTTCTGACAGATGAACGAAGAGCATCTTTGTACATCAGTGAGAAGCTCGATAAAAGTGAACTGAGTGAGAAGTTAGTTTACGAACTGTGGAATAATCACATTCCCATTACTGGTGTGTTTTTTCTTTTCCACTAATGGAGTCAGAGCCATAGCAGCATATTTCCTATGAGATTCTTTCCTTTATCTGCATACTGGATGGTTGTGTTTCCATAACTTGGGAAGAAAGTCCTCAGTCCTGTATCTCCTGATGGATCCCATCAGTGTGGGGTGCTGCCCAGCAGTTGTTTTTTATGCTTGTTCAGCTTGTGGGAAAATTACTGCATCCCTTTTTTTTTTTTTTTTTTTTGTCTTTTGCATATTGGTGGGATTTGGGGCTGTTGTAATGACTTATCTTAGAATTGCAGAAGATGGTTTCCTGTAAAAAGAGTATTAATGTTTCTGAATTATTATCATCTGTACAGATAAGGACTAGTTAATATCTAGCTAACCCATGAAACAGCAGTGTGTGCTTCTGGCCAAACTGCAGCTCTTTTGAAACATAACTCAGCAGGAATATATGGCAACTACTTGATCTATATCAAGTAGTATATGATAAGTCCTGGGTCTAATTTTCAGTGGATTTTTTAGAGGGGTGATTAATGGAAAAAGCTCTTGATCTGTGTTATTTTTATTAATGCCTTTGACTGAAATGTTGATGTAATGTTAATATTGTTTAGGAGCCTCAGGTAGTGATTCATCTGAATACAGCTGAATAATGCATCTTTTGCAGGAGTTTCCAGTTCAGGCACTCGATTATGGTATGTCTGGAATCTCTCCACTCCCTCTGCACAGCGAATGCCAGAGCTATCAGGGTTTGAAGGACAAATAATTTTGCTCCGCACCCTTTTCTGTAACCTGGCAAATACAGTGCATCCATTGTGCTTGCTAAGGGATCCAGGCTAACAATAGTGTATTTATTAACTGGGTTTCTATGCTTCTGGGGTTTTTTTGCAGAAATGCTCAAAGGAAGGGTAAGCCTTTTGTGCTGTGTTACCTGTGAATGAATTTTTCGATTTCTAAGTTAAAAGCCAAATGGGACTCCTTTGTCCAGCAAAATCTTGCTGCCTTGGTGACACTTTCATCCTGGGGACAACTGTCAGCTCCCCTGATCTGAGTTCCCTGTACAATGAGTAAGTCTAAGCTCCCTGCTAGGAACCCTCATATTGTAGTGGAAGTCTGACACAGTGGGAATTAGGGGGAGACACAGCGCTAACATACCCAGACATCCATTCTTTACCTCAGCAAAATGATGGAGCTGGGAGAAGAAAATGGAAGAGCTGTTCTTTTACCGTATTCTAAAAAGGGAGGCTCAAACCTTTAACGATACCTTAAATAATTGCTATAGATGTCGTCTGGGCTTCCCTTACATGTGAACCATTAGCCTGCACTGTGCCTCAGTGAGCCTGAAATGGATGTATACCAACCACTATATGGCTTTCCAGGAGAGTCCTGGAAACTTAAAACAGCACTGCATGCTGTCATGTGTACGTGTCCTTAAAGCTGAGCTGGTCAGCACTGTCGGCCAGCACCACGTAGTGCTCCAAGCAAGGCAGCACAAGCACAGAGGCCTCCAGCTGCTGATGTGCAGGCTTGAGGAGAAAGAAAGAATAAAAATTCTTGCACCAAAACATTTTCACCTTCAAAAGTCAGTTTTATTGTGAACTAACAGACAAATGCATGATATGTCTGCCCTCACAATGTGGATTTCTCTTTGGAAATAATAAAAGCCAGATAGACTGAGTGTATTTCCTGCTTGAAAGACACAGGCTTTTCATTCTTGTGTGAATACAATCCTTCCTTGCAGTGCTCCTTTGGAAGAACCAAGTGTAATCCAGAGTACATCAGTCTATGCATCAAGGTACAAGGTAGTTTCAGGACTCTGAAATGTAGCAAACAAAAACCTGCACCGTGCAGCTTATGTTTTAACTTCAGAGAGGAATAAAGGGACAGCAGCTCAACTTCTGCTTGGATCCCGCACTGTCAGCTGTAAATCCCTGCACTTATACGTACCATCTTCAAAGTGAACTTTGGAGTGAAGTGAACCACCGCTAACTGGTGCCTCCTGACAGCAGGAGACCTTCAGAGCAGCGGGCTGGTGCTCACTCACTAGCAGGCCACCCAGGCAGGGGAGGCCTGAGCACAGAGAGAGGCTAACTGAGCTGGAAGGTCAGCTTGTTCAGTGTCTCCTTCAGATGAGCGATGAGTGAGAATGACTGGAGAATTAGTCATTGCGGAATCCCTTGGTGAATGTGACTGTGTTAGTAGAGCTCAGAAGGACTCTCCCTCAGCCTAGCCTCTCCACTGGGCACAGGGCAATGGGTGAAGCTTCATAAGGCAACGCATTTTGCCATCCTGGCAGCCGTGTCTGCTGGGGTGCAAGCTCTCCGTTCGCCTAATGTGACTGCTGAGCGCTCAGGCTGTGCCCTAAATTCTCCTGCGGAGTCACAGAGCTGGTTCTAGGTCATTTCCCCTTCAGTTCTGCAGTGTAAGAGCACTCAGCTGCAACTTTGTCCCCACAATGGCAAAACGAGGGAACGTGCTTAGGCTTGAGCAACCTATCGAGTAAATTCTATCTTCTGGGTAGAGCTGGAGAAAGAGGTGACTTCCTAAACGTGATAGCCAGTCCAATGGGATAGCAGATTCATCAGACAGGTGATACGCTTTCCCTTGAAGAAAGCACTAGGGTGTCAACCTTTATAGCAATTTAAACACTATGTTGTTTTTAATGACTCTTCGAACTAATCTGTAAAATCCTTCTGCCACAAAGCCAGGAGCCTTGCTGCAGTCCCTGCCAGTCCATGGCTCAGGCACACCACTAGGGGGAAGGGTTTCTCTGTCGTTCAGGTTATGATGCAGCAGCATCTGAGCAGCTCTCTGCTGAGGATTTTTGAGGAGAGGGTAAGAAGGGTCTTTAATTCTAGTTACAAGGACACTGAATAAACCAGGCCTCCATTTCCAGGAACGACATTTAAAAATTAAAGTTAATACTAATTTTAGGGGAGAAATCCAACTACTTCAATCATGAAACAGTGTTCTGCGCCCTAAAGTCTTCAGTGGCTTACCAACAAGTTAATTTAATTTTTGTGACCTAATATAGACTGCAAACCTTCCCTGAAACCACGGTTTTCTTTAGAAAATATATAATTGGATGTCCTTCTCTTTCTTGCTTCTATTTTTCCTTCCTTCCTTCCTTCCTTCCTTCCTTCCTTCCTTCCTTCCTTCCTTCCTTCCTTCCTTCCTTCCTTCCTTCCTTCCCTCCCTCCCTCCCTCCCTCCTTCCTTTTGTAAGAATGTTGCTGGCAGTTTGTAACCTTTCAGTTCTAGTACTATCTGAAATACAGGTTGATACAACTGAAATGCTAAAAACAATAAAAGAATTTAAATTCGCAATAAGCTAAGCTGCAAATATATTGTTCTTTCCTTCCAGCCTCCAGCCTAAAAGTGTATAGACAGTTGGATGTATTCTACTGGGATTTATTGGTGTGAGCTAGCACTGGTAGCTTTTCAGAAGTTGCACATAATGTAAGCTTTTGCAAAAGCAATGCAGTAACACTGCGATATAGTCATTCATATTTATTCCCAATGATTTGTCTTCTGAATCAAGTGCTCTTTGGCTTGCAGGTGTCCTACTGACAACAAAATTGGGTTTATCAAAGAATGTGAGTTATTTCAACTGATGTAAGATGTTTCTATATCTTCTTATTCCTCCAGGAAGCAGCCAAGCAAACTAACATGACTGTGAATATTGGTAACTCAGATGCGAGGGTGTGTGTTTTTTTAATTTAGGCTCAAGCATGTGTTTACAGAGAGAATCTCTTGATCGTCCTCACCTGCTGTGCTTTGGTTTGCATAGTAGAGTGGGCTTTGAGCATATGAACCTTTTGGGTGAAATTAAACTTGAATGCATGCTCTGGGAGTGCTCCTAATGCACTGCAGCCACAAACATACCACCAGCTGCTGGGGCCAGACCAAAGCTAGTCTGAAGTAACAACGGCTGAAGCACGTATGGTGTGGCCACCCGGTCCTCAACACCAACTGCTTTGCTCTGCAGAGGTTGTGCTACTTGCAAATGTAGACACAGACACCGGTACCAGAAGAAAAGTGGTTTTACTGAAATAGTCTTTAAATTGTCTTTAAAGAGTCTTCAAATTGTCAAGCCAAAACCACACAATTATACAGGCTCTGCATTTGTACTAAAAACCTGGACAATTCCTACCTTTGGCTTCTGCTTTCTCTGAAAGTATTTGTGTAAGTCTGTGGATGTGTTAGCCATAGCCTCTGACTGTTACGGGGCAGGAACTGGCTTTCTGCAGCTGCAAAATTGCAAATTCCACCACCATCTCTACTGCAGATAGTGTTTGATTAAACTCTGTAAAAGCATACACTTTTAGCTGATTATCCTTTCAGGAGAGAGGGTTACCGTCACTGCTTTGAGCACCAAGTTTTATCACTGACTTCTGAAATTAGCTTTTGTAGACAGAAACCTGGTAGTGACACCTTCTCTTTTTTCTTTTAATCCCCAGAACTATATTCGTCTTCTCCCCTTGTTCCTCCCCACCTGCAACTGCAGAAGAGCTGGTTCTCGTGTGATTTACTGGGAAGCGCAGGGGGGAATCTCTGTGACCCTAAACTCACTAACAATGACACGCTTCTACTCCGGGAAGGGCCCTGAAAGCTTCTCATCTTGCAATTTGTGGAAAAAGCAGTCCTGTAGATTTTTGTTCTCTTGATAAATGTCTTGCTATAATTACTGAGCTTAAGGGTATTGATTTTTTAAAATGGAAATTGTCGTGGTTTAGCCCCAGCCAGCAACTAAGCACCACACAGCTGCTCGCTCACTCCCCCACCCCTGTGGGATGGGGGAGAGAATCAGAAGAGCAAAAGCAAGAAAACTCGTGGGTTGAGATAAGAACAGTTTAATAATTAAAATAAAATAGTAATAGTAGTAATGGTAATGATAATAATTATTATGATAATAATAATAATGATAATATAATAAAAAGGAAACTATCGAGAGAGAGAAATGAAACCCAGGGGAAGAGGGAAAAAAACCCCACAAGTGATGCAATCGCTCACCACCTGCCAACCGACAATGCCAGTCCCTGAGCCGTGATCACTGCCCCCCTCCCCCCGGCCAACTCCCCCCAGTTAATATACTGGGCATGGTGTCATATGGTATGGAATATCCCTTTGGCCAGACTGGATCAGCTGTCCTGGCTGTGCCCCCTCCCAGCTTCTTGCGCACCCAGCAGAGCATGGGAAGCTGGAAAAGTCCTTGACTAGTGTAAGCACTACCTAGCAACAACTAAAACCTGTGTGTTATCAACATTATTTTCACACTACGTCCAAAACACAGCACTATACACAGCTACAGTGAAGGAAATTAACTCTATCCCAGCTAAAACTATGACAGGAATGCAGAAGACATATTAAGAAGCCCCATTAGCTCTGCTACTAGAATGAAGCCTAAGACTTCACAATGTCCTTTGCAAGATTATTTTGATGCCGGCTCCACAGACCTTCGCAAAGTGTTTCCCACAGGTGATGCTGGGACTCATTGCACTGTACCTTTGTACACACACTGAGAACAGGGATGTAATCCTGCAGCTACTTGCCAAGTAGCATAGTATCATCTTAATTTTGCTGATAAGGGTGACTTGTCTGAGGTCACAGAGGGAAAAAATGATGGTCTCGATCTCATCGCGATTCTCGGTGGAGTACTCTATGTCTGACACCTTAAACCAAAGGGAAACAATTAAATCAGTTGAAAACTGAAAGCTAAGAGCTTGTCAGCTCTTATCCCTGTATTCCCTGTGCCTTTTGAGCTTCCTTGACTACCTTTTAGGGACATGGCTTTTAAATTTAATTACCATACTATTACTCTTTCCTCTGACATGGAAAAGCTTGAACTGGGTATTGACTAACCGAACTAGTTACAGCAAGGCATTGCTATCATCCAACTGGTTCACTGGTGTTTGCAAGAGCTGAGGATGAACTCGGGGCTCACCGGGCTGCTGCTTGTGGGCTGTAACCCCGCTACGCCTGGGGGAACCACCACCTCCAGCAGCAGCATGAGACCTGAAACCAAGCTTGGCTCTCTTGCTCGTGTTGCAGAGGGAAGTTGCCTCTTCTGTGACACCTCTACCTCTGGCACTCACTCTGTACCACACGCATGTTTTGTATATACATACATAGGTGCATATTTCTACATATTGTATGCATCTATAGGTGTATATGTATTCATCTGTACTGGATCCAGCTGGGATGGCGTTAACTTTCTTCACAGCAACCCCTGTGATGCTGTGCTTTGGATTTGTGGCTAAAACACTGTTGATAACACACGGGTGTTTTGGCTATCTGCCTGCACAGCCTCAAAGTTTTCTTTTTCGCACTCTGCCCCTCCAGCAACTAGGCCAGGGGCAGGCAAGAGGCTGGGAGGGGACAGAGCCGGAACAGCTGGCCTGAACTGGCCAAACTGATAGTCCATGCCATATAACATCATGCTCAGCTACAAAAGCTAAGGTAGAGGAAGAAGAAGCAGGGCTTTGGCTTTGGGGGTTTTGTCCTCCAAGGTGATCATTGCTCAGAGACTGGGCACCCATCTGCTGTGGGAGCTGGTGAGTGATTGCCTTTGAATTTCTTGGGGGTTTTCCTCTCTTTTCTTTACTTTTTAAACTGTCTATATCTCAACTCACAAGTTTTCTTGCTGTTGCTCTTCCTGTCTTCTCCCCAGCACCACCACAGGGTTGGGAGTGAGCAAGCAGCTGTGTGGGTGCTTTGCTGGTGGCTGGGGTCAACCCACCACCGTCCTTGGCGCCCAACGTGGGGCTTGAGGAGAGGGTTGAGATAATGACAGATCTGATCAGAGAATGTTAGACTGAATTTATAGCTGTGTGGCAGTTACTTGGCAGAGATTACTAATGGCTGCTTTCAGCCTTTGCTGTGTTGCTGTGCTGCTGTGTTTTGCCCAGGATGACCTATGATAAAAGTGGCCTTCAGCCTGGCGTTTGGCCCCTGCAGCACCGCTGTCCCACCATTCTAGGGACCATCTCGTGGAAGCAATCGTCAATCGCACCTTCCTCCTCTTCTACTCCAGGGGACAGGTCTTCCCGGCCGTGCTGCAATGGACTCCCGGCTTCTGAAGTATTTCTGTGCAATGGGAATGCTCATACTGCTGTGTGCCATCAGCCTGGTTTTGAAGCTGGCCACTGCTGGTGAGGGTAACAACTGCCTGGCTCTGGAGGGCCGGGAGGTGCAGCAGCTGGCGTCCCTTATGAGGGACTGTCCGTCCCATCCACACGGAGATCAGGAGGAGGCTCCTCTGGGGCGTGAAGGAGAATCGTAAAATCTATAAGGTTGGAAAAGACCTCTAGGATCATCAAGTCCAACCGTCAACCCAACACCTCCATGCCCTGAAGTGCCACGTCTACATGTATGTGTATATATACATATACTTCTTTGTTTTATGTATACTCATACATGGTTTATGTATAAATATATATAAATATGCATGTATATATACATACTTACATATCCCCATATATATGTTTTGCATATACATATACATCCATATACAGGTTTTGCCTATTCATATACATTGTATATATATGTTTCGATACATATACCTGTGTATGGTCCTGTGCATGTTTATACATACATATGTATATTTATGTGTACCTACACATAGCCGTAGAAGCCCACACAGATGGTTTGTATGCACGTATAGATGTTTATATACACATTCACATATATTCCTATGCCTCTACATACATACGTACGGTATATACACAGGCACGTATGTATATACGTTTTCCACGTACGCATCCGTATACATTCTGTATAAACGTGTTTCTCTACGCACACGTTTTGCGCGCGCAGATCCGCGCCTCCACGCGCACCGCCCCCCTCGTGCCCCCCCCCGCCCCGCTCCC
>WEKW01021892.1:68159-86672 GCA_013389905.1 Sula dactylatra | reverse complement strand
CGGGCGCTGGGGGGGGCGAGGGGGAGCCGCGGTCGCCTGAGGAGAAACGGCGGGAGGCGCCGCCGCCACCTTCACGCGTGTTAACCGTGCCTGTATCGCGTGGGTTTGTCCAGTATGTCCTGTGAGCTGAGCGACGGCGTCGTCAAGAAAATCATTCGCGACATCGGGCGAGAATGCGCCGCCCAGGGACAGACTGTTTCTGAGACCTTGGTGGCGTTCGTGGTAAGCGCAAACCACACGGTCGGGGAGGGGTGTTTTCCTCACCTTGTTCAAGCTCTGAGATCAGAGGGTTCAAACCTGGGTGCCCGCAGCTTGGCAGCTCAAACGGGTTGTGAGGGAGGGGTTCGAACGGTTCCCCCCACGTCGCTGACTGACGCTGCTGGGGCTGAACGACGTGAACCGAGGACGTAATTCACTCCTTGGGTCTTAAAAGTCAACGAACTTCCAACGGCGGCCCCACAGCAGCCCGCCCAGGCTGGGCCGGCGGCGGCCGAGGCTTTCGGGGTGAGCTGAACTGCAAAACATCTCGGTTTCTGATAACCCGCATGGGGAAGCTTTACAGGGGCGTTCAGTGATGCTCAGTATAGGGTCCTAAAAACCTGGAAAAGTATTTAATTCCTTTGAAATGCTATCTGTGCGAATATAAGGCCCTGAAAAGGCTGCAGGTCCTGAGTCCTGGCACCTCGCTGAACTCCGACTGAGAGGTCTCCCTCAGTTTCCTTCTACAGGCAGATAAAACATTTTTTTCTTTCTAAAGTGAAAATGAGAAGTGTTCCCAAGTTTTAGTAACACTTCTTCCCACTCTTTCATAAATGAACAAAAAGGCATGATGCATAGGTGATTGCTTATTGCAGCAGCTGCGTTTATTCTTTGACGTTTACCTCTTCCCTGTATTGTGATGGATTCTTTTGTTTGTTTCTCTGTTTAGGCAGGGCCAGGTAGTATAAATGGGCTGAATATTTGAAGGAGTGGGCCTGGATCCCACTTAAACTAAAAATTAAATTGAATTGGTCTCGGTGTTGTCCTTGGTAAACAACTGTAAGTATCCTAAAAAACATTATACACTTTGGCATGTCCTCTTAGGAGACACAGCACTGCTGCGGAATATTGTCTGAAAGCACCTGCAGATCTGTGTCTGCTCAAAGATGGAGCTAGGTTCTTTCTTTATTGATGGTATAAGAACAGAATCAGCTTTTGATAAACTTCTGTATGAATATAAATGGTTCTCAGCGGCACTGTTAGTCTGCCTTTTTTTTTCCTAAAGGTGACACCGTGGCTTTAAAAAGTACATTGGGCTCAAAAGCAGTATTAATCATTGAAGCATGAAAATTTTCACAGGTAAAAAACTTCTGCATATGGCTGGCAAGATACCCAGCATGCACACCAGTTGCAAACATGCACGTGTCTCCCTGTGTGGAGAACACCGTGAATCTTTATCCAAACGGTAAACATTTATACTGATGGATGCAATGCCAACCATGAAGTCCATAAACAACTGTGATGGATTTTTGTAAAATTTTACTTAGAAAAATGTTTCTCCAGGAAGTTTTTAAGCTGTATTTAAATATTTCTCTACAAAGTTTGCATCGCAAATAGATTTTTTTTCACTTACGTCTGAGAACTGAGACTGAAACTGGCAACGTGTGAAATGGAGTACCTTTGTTTCATTATTGAAGACTGAACAGAAAAAAAGAATAGTAAAGAAATATTGACTGCATCTGAGATTTTTCAGAAAATAAAAAGTTAGTTGCAAAGAGTATATGTTGAGATATGAATTAATAGCTTTCTTTTGGCAATCTCCAGGTGAAAGCTGTTGTTTTAGATCCAAGAAATGACTTTAATGTGGATCAAACCCTTACAAAAAAAGATGTGCAAAATCTTATCCAGGTAATGCTGACATGATGCTGAGAGGCAGTACTTAGCTAAGACTCTAGCATTATTTGCTATCTGTTCCTGTAACTAAAATGCCTTTTTATTTTGATACGAACACTTTCAAATATTTATATTTAATATGTAATGCTACTTTATTCTCATACTTTCTCATGGTTCTGTAGCTAGAGACTGGATTATGTGTTCCCTTGTGTTAATAAATGCCTTATACTTCATAGTGTTCATAGTACGTCGAGAGAATGTTCGGGAGGGGGCTCTGCTGCTATTATGAAACCTGTAGCATAGTCACTGTCAGTTCAGATGTTCCCCCCTGTGATGAGAAAGAACTCACTTCCCTGTCTCTCTTCTTAGCTCTGTGTTACCAGGCTGCTTGACACAACAAACCCATCCCTGAGCACAATTAAGATGCAAGTTTACTTTGATATGAACTATGCAAACCGAGGTAATGTCAAGAGAAATAAATGTTTTCATAGAAGAAGTTGATACTGAGTTTAGGATTTCATCTCTCTCTCTGTAGGGCTAATAAAGATTCCTGTTAAATGGCTGCTGGCAGTAAAGCAAAATAAAAACACCTGGAGAAATGTACTGTATAGCAGCATGGTGTTTCAGTGTGGATATAGTAGGGAAAAAATGCACATTAGATTTGAGAGTACACTCATCTCATCCTGTCTGAGAGATTTATTGCATGGAACGTATTAGATCACCTGAGAACAGCTATGCTTTCAGGTGCAGCAGCTAGCTGCCTTCAGCAAGAAAAACTTGCGCTGCACCTGTGTATCTGAAAGAACCAGCACCCAGAACTGCACTTGTGTATCTGAAAGAGAACTTGATGTTTTATCAATATCCCTAATTGAGATGAGCAATCCTGAACAAGCAGTTACAGTTTTAACCAAGTATGTTTCGGTCTCATCAGTGGTAACTTCATATGGTCTGAGAATGGGAGTGTGGAAGAAAAACGAGATGGGCAGAACGTCTCCGCTGTAACTGTAACTTCAGATCTCAGTGGGACAGTGAGGGCTGCCTGTGACACAGGAGACACAGAACAAGAGTAGACAAAAAATAAACATTTCTGTGTGGGGAGGTCATGAAAATGTTTTCTTGTTAGTGTGAAAACCCAAAATTAACAAAAAGCTGCTCCAAAGTCTTTTGGACTCAGTAAGCTCAGTAAGTCCAGTAAGATTCTGAGATCATGAGTAGTGTTCAGATTTGGGTGTGTAATTTCAGGTGTGTATGAAATATGTGTGTGTGTTAGGTCCTGCTGCGGTCAGAGGAGTCCAGAGAGCCAGAGACTTGCTGCTTAATTTGGCCTGAATAGTTCTCTGGACTCTACTGACTGATGTTAATCATGCTAATTATGTTAATGTTTAACTCCGCTGTTGTTAATTATAATGGTGTGGTGCCTTGAACATCTCTTTCATATATCTGTGCTTTAGAAACCTTAAGTTGGTGCTCTGAGTGTGGAAATGAATTGCACCCTCTGTATAACCCAAATTCCAAACAATTTAGATAGCATTTTCTAACAATCCTTCTTTCCTAGCTGAATTACTCAATGAGCAGCGCCGTGTTCTGGAGGGAAGGCTGGCTCCTGCGGTCAGAGATATCACAGAGAGCCGTCCTCGTGTGCAAGAAGAAATGGAGAATGTGTACCGCAAGGTCGTTAGCTACGTGCTGCTGAGCTCTGGCCTGGGGTCCCCAACAGATATTGAGGTTGTCAGGGAGGTATCAGGTCAGTAAACTCCCAGCTGTGAAACTGGGCTTTTCTTATTGAAAAATAAAATTTCACCTTCTCTTTGCTGATCTTCAGATACGGATGTGGTAAGCTGTGATGAATGCTTACTGCCCAAACTGTCACTACTCTGCCTTGAAGTCTAAACTTGCCATGGATGTCCTACTTTTTGCCGTTGTTCAGGAGAGGGTGTTTTTGCTTGTTTAATGATTTTCTTTTCTGTTCCCTCATATTGAGGGTTTTCTTGCCCTTTGTAATGCTTCTAGCTGCCCTGCAGAGTGTATTCCCCCAGACAGAGATGATTACTTTCATCTCACTCAGTAAGAAGAACAAAGAGCAACAGCTGAAAAACCTTGCCACGCTAGTCACAGGAATTCGGTTGTACAACAAGGAATGCAGGAAAGGAGGAAGCGGCATTGATGACTGTAAGTAGACAACTGCATTTGGGCTGTGTATTCCCAATTGATTCTTCCTGGCCTTCTTCACTGGAGCAGCTCCAGTAATCTCCCATCTCTCTAGATAAACAGCTTTGACTCAGGGTCTGTAAACCTGAAGGAAAAGCACATATTTGGTATTTAATTATAGGTTTCCATGTAGGCTACTACTTTTTAGCTAAGAGGGAGCCCTATGTGGAAGGATTGCATGTATGAACTTCACGCACTAATTTACCTCGTGACAATTTTTGCCTGATCCCTTGCCTTTAAGTGGATTAAATAGATATAATGCTTGCCTTTAAAAGTACTTAATTAAAATCTTGAAAGAACACTGTCAATCCAATTACAATTTCCTGTTGCATGTGTGTAGTGAGAAGTGATAAAAGTTGCTGGGGCATTATCCGTAATTTAGAGTAACCCCTTCAGATTCTTAACATGTTCTCAAAAATCTTTTGCCTTTTGAATCCTCCTCAGTGGAAATGTTTTTGTGAATATGTATGTAGCATTGTAGCTCGGTGTGGAGGCTTCTTCGTAAGAAAGGTCTGCGGCCCAGCTTTAGAGGAAAATGAAAACTGAAAATTGTGCAGATTGCCTGAAGTCTCTCAGGAAACCCACGTCAGTAGTATCAACAGAACTGCATCTGCTGTAAAGCAGGTTTTCTCACAGTCCTTGACTTTGTTATATTTCCACACCTGTAATTCTATTTGGAGCGACTTGACTAGTAAGACACAGTAGCTGAATCTCGTATGCAAGCATTGGAAATGCATGAATATAAGGACAAAATTTAGAAATTTCATTGGAAGTCTACTTTGCTCAAATACTGCGCTGTAATCTTTTGCTAATGATTTAAATAATTCTTTTTATATGTATCTCATATTTATTCTGTATAAACAGTGCCAGCCATTCTGAATGAAGCCATTCCATCAGCTACACGGACTGTCGATGAAGGTCTTAATACTTGCCATACGCTAGCCCACCAGTACACAGCTCTGCTGGAATCCATGCAGGAAGACCAACACAGATATACACAGCTTAGTTCTTTTAAATTAAAAGAAGCACTCTTCAATGTGAGACAATATGAGGCCTTCCTTTGCATCCTTCTGGTGAGATACCATCATGTTATATCCTGTGGGGTTTTATTGCAGATGGAGTGTATTCAAGTTATCTATTTGTACAGGCAGAAATATAAGAAAAATGATTCAGAAATAAATGAAATAAAATTTATCTCAATATATGAGAACCTACATCATCTGTCATGCTGAACTTTGTACCTGACTTGCTGGGTTTGGCTACTGTCAGGTAAAACACAAAATGAGTTAATTGTTTGCTGCAGTGTGACTGTGCTTCCATTTCATTTCTGGAGGTTTCCGTTTTTGGTTTAATTTCGTTAACAAAGGACTAAAAAAGTAGGACTTTTTTCTTGTTTGCGTATCGATTGTCACTCTGCCCCAAAAGGCATGAGAGAAAAAAATCTCCTTGTTCAATCCATAAATCACCTCAATTTTAGCCTGCAGACACCCCCAGCACATATGGAGTCATCAGAAGTCTTTGAAGAATGCAATTTAAATTGTTGAAACTTGTTTTGTTTATGAAGACCTTTTCACTTGTCTTTTGAGAACCTGCAGGGTTTTATTAGTTTTTCCTGTATATTGTAAAGCTTGGAAAAATATTTCTTCTGTAAATTTTTTTCAGTTCTCTCCATTATAAAAATGTAGAGGTTTTCTATAAGAATTACTAGTATATGTTTGAGAGAAGCACCTGGTTTTATACCTGAACACTTAAGTTAAAAATTATTTTGTGGAAAGTTAGGGTGCATTTCGTTCCTTAAACCAGTTGACTGGAAATAGTTGAATGAAGAGATCCAAGTAAATACTTACTACTAAATACTTCATTTTTTGACTGTCATACTTCTTACCTGAAGTAAGTTCTCTTTCCAGTCTGATGCAATTACAAGCGCTCAAGAAGTTGAAAAGATGAATGTGCAGTTCGCAGCAACAATGGAGCAGTTGAAAAACACGGTGCAGAATAAGGTTTCCGTAGATACCAAAGAAGTGTTTGTAAGTATTTTGAAGGGAAACCTGTTTCTTCTTAATTATAAGAAATAACTAAAGTTTTAGAAAATACTTTGCCAGTGTGTTTTTGCCTAGTCTGTGTTATGAAAAAGGCTACATTGTTTTCTCTCTATTATAACAGCACCTGTGATTTTTGAAGGGGCAACTAAACTAAAAGACTTGATCTCAAGGTAAAAGAAAAGTGAGGTAAGGAGAGGGGGAGAATTAATTAAATGGTATTTTACTGTAAGTGTCTTGAGTCATTTATCAGTATAT
The DNA here is from genome assembly GCA_013389905.1 of Sula dactylatra. Lineage (NCBI taxonomy): Eukaryota > Metazoa > Chordata > Aves > Suliformes > Sulidae > Sula > Sula dactylatra. Next base: position 80,295 of record WEKW01021892.1, on the reverse strand, counting down.
GTAGATTTACAGCAATATTTTCCTGATTTGTGCAGATTTTCTCCTGTTCCTTGCAGAAACAGTAGGAACACAATGACGACTGGTAACAGCACATCAGAGTGTGATTCTCTTAAAGTCATTTCAGATAGCAATTCCTGTAATTACAATATGATTCCTTTTTATAATTTTTCTAAAGAAATCAGGTTTCTGTGATGGGGGTTTCAACCTCTTTGCCCTTCCCGATAGCTTCTGAACCTGTTGGCCAGTTTCAGTCAAATTTGTCAGAGCCCGGAGATCTCAAAATATGTCATTTTCTGCAAGTTTTGTGAAAAACAAGCAACCAGACACAGTTAGAGCCCTCCTAAGATCAAGTCTGAAATGGGGATGCCACAATTACCTGCTGGTTTGTGTGCTGTGTGGTCAGTGAGCAGCCATGTACCTTTGCACCATCGATGTTCGGTACTGTTTCACCTGTAGTTGGGAGCTACAGGACATGGGAAGGGGGTGTTAGAGGAAGAGGGAATGAGTGATGCCAACTGCAGGTATTGTGAAGGAGGGTGCTTGATGACCCTGTGAAAATCTGGGATTATTATGATGGCACGCTGTAAAGGAAATGGGAGAGAAATACGACAGAAACCAGCTTCATTTAATTCACTTTTCATGGAAGAGCTCATTATTTTGTGTGATATGTCTATCATTTTAATTCTTTGTAGATAACTGTTGAACTAGCATGCAGTTCATGCGTATGTTACATTATATTTCATCCTTCTAAACAAATAATTAGAAAGCAAAATAAAGTCTACTGTGGAGGAGGGAGGAAGGAAGATCATGCCCTGCCACCTACTCAGAGTGTTTTTCACATTTCCCGTAAGGGCATCTGAGATGGAAACTCATGGGAATGGCACTTAGAGGTACTTCTCAGATGTGATCTGACGCTTCAGTTTATGTGTGCTTGTGATTTTATAAGCCAAGTGTTCTCATTTGGAGAACATTTCCCCCTCTTGTCCAGCTGCTCAAAGTGTTTTTTTCTCTTCTTCTGTATCTTCATGGGTCTTAAGTGACTGATGTACATGTCACCATTTTCTCTAGAAGCTGTCTGCTGGATGTACATGTTACCATTTTCTCTCGAAGCAGTCTGCTCTTGTCTGCTTCCTTCCTAGATTTTCTTTTGTCTTCAGCTTTGTTAGTTGTTTTTTCTTCTCTGCTGAAGACAGAATATGTAACGTCTTGATTTCAGGTCTTTCGCAGGTAGAGATTTCTCTATTAACACACCATTTAAATAGTCCTTCTTGTCTTCAGCTAGTTGCTGAGAAGCTGGATCCTCTACAAACATAGAGAAATAGGGCAGTCTGCCTTTTAAAAATGGTAGGATGGCTAGGATAAGGCCTATATTTGTAGTGAACATTTGCTTCAGGAAACATAATAGATTTCATTAATATTCTTTGTTAATTCTAGTAAGAATGATTTTGATCTTGCTGCCCTTCCTTTAGTTTCTTCCTTTTTTGTAACCATAACATTTCCACAGCGTTAGCCATGCAGATGAATTCCAGAGCTGACTCTGTTTGCCCTTCTTATAATAATGTTGTTAACATGCATAAAATATAATGTTGTTGGGGTGCATTTCAGATTTGTTGAATCTCCTCCTGTAAACGCTCTGTGTGCTTAGATGTAACAGGGCACATTTTATGTCACTGTCATTGAAATCAGCATTTAGACTCATAGCTCATTGGCTGCTTCTGTATGTGTGTACACCTGTACACCAACATCACTGCTGGGAATGGCAGCTGCCAGTTTTGTCCTGAACCCCGTACCACTCTGAAGAGGTTTGCACACCATTAATTTGACACAGGCGATGGCTCGGGGGCTGTGGTACTAAGTCACTCTGGAAGCAGGGCAGACAAAATAACAAAGCCTGATAGTTTGTACATATAGGTGTGGTTTTACTTCATTTGGTAGTTAACCAGGTGCATTTCTTCTGGTCCTTCTTATTCCTGTATGCCTTATTTTCAGTTATTAAACTGTATTGTCAGTGAAGCACTCAATTCCAAACCTGCTCTCAGAGTAACGTATTTGGGAAAGGCTTTGGAGTAAAATGTAGAAAAGTACCATTCTGACCTATGGGCACATATGCTGGACGTACGTGCGTTGGGCATACGTGATGGGAGTCCTTTTACAATGCCCAGGAGTTTCCCTGGGATCTGTGGATGCTGAAGGCCTTGGCGATCAGCCCCGTTTTGTTCATAGCAGGGATTGTTGCACACAGCACTTGGGTTACGCTGCAGACATAAAACAAATCTGGATTTCAGATCTTCTTTTTTATTTTCTAGCCTCTCTTTGTTGCACTTTCTAACCTCTGGACCGGCTTTCAGGATGAGATACTACTGCTAAGCTTCCTCACAAATATGACTAACAATCTCCAACAGTTCTTGGAAATCCAGTCACAGCTTTTTCCCAAGGAAGTCCTAGCATCTCTTCTGGAAGGAGTGACCGTGAAAACTGACGAGGAAAGGATAAGAGAAACCATGGGTACTAGAAGTTATTACTTTTTTGTTTTCCTTCATTTTCCAGGATTTTGTGGTTTGCATTTTATTTACAGAAGGTGCTACACATTGATTTTTTTAATAATCAGAATTTGCACAGTAAACTAAAATGAGTCTTGTAGTGTGTGGATTTATTTTTCACGTAGTGTAGTTTGGGCTTTTATTTTTATATATAAAATTAAAATATAGCTACCTTATAAAAATGACAGAATGATCAGAGAATGATATTTTTACATTTTTTGACATTTCTTAAGTTTGTTTATGTCTTTTTGTACCTTTCAGAACTTCTGAAATGGAGGGGGGGGGGAATAAAAAAAGCTAACTTAACGGGGCTTTGGTTACCAGAAGTATTTGTTTGTAAGATGGTGTCCCTAGTAACCAAGCTGTACTCCAGGGGATTTGTAATGCTAAGTGGGTGAAAACAAAATAGAAGAATAAGAGACTACCTTCCTGTTGTCATCCCGTTTCTGAGGAAAACGGATACTACTGAAGAAGGCTCCTGCAGGAGTGATTTTTCAGTGGGATCTTCTTAAGGCAGGGCTAAAGTTTGGCTTTTGGGATCTTGGCACTGCAGGTCATCCTGTGAAGACCGCAGTAATCCAGTCATCCTGTAACATTATTATATTTTAAAGATCTGATGTTTTGTCACTGAAATCCTTCCTTTGTTAAACCTTTTCTTAGGAACCAGAGTGAATGTTTCTGATTTCAAGAACCGAGAATGGCTTTTTCCAGAGACTACTGATAATTTTGACCAGTTGCTAATACAGTACCATGGTTTCTGTGCACATGCAATTGGTGTGAAAGGCCTCACCCTCCCAGGTATGCTTTGTCATTAGGTCTTTTCCATACCTTATATGTGCACAAGTACTACTGAAAATGTAAAGATGTGTTCTGAATGCATCCTCTTATGTCAAAGCTGGAGTACTGTATTTTCATGTTTGTAATTTTCACCCCAGATAACTTTTTTCCCCTGTTAAAGTATTTCTCTTTTAAAAATACACAAATAAACTGCCCTAAATAGGAAGTAGGAGGTCTTCAAGAGAAAGTAGGCATGAGCAAGCAGAGGCAGAAGCAAGCTGGGTTGGATAAATGTTTCCTCCTGCTGTATATGCATCCGTATAGCCTACACTGCAGCTGAATGCAGGTTTGTTTATTGTCGTTAATGTGTTTTAATACAGGCATAGGAAAATGGTCATTCCTTCTATTTTCTGTATCAGTCTGTTGCAAACAGACCCATTCATGCCAACATCATAGGTATTTTTAAACAGTGGATATAAAGTAGCCAAAGTCTTCTCTGAAAAGAATGCAAAAGTGCACTCAATTAAGTCAACTAATCATAGGATTTTTTTTTCTATATTCTAGTCATTTCTCTTGAGAGCAAGCCTTATTTCAGCTACCTCATCAGTTCATGTTTTCTGTCTCCCTATCCTTTATAGAACCTATCCATAGAGAACTTTTTTAAACCTACAGGAGGTTGGGAGGAAAATACTGCCATTTCTTGGCAGTACTAAAAAATAGATATTTTAACGGCAATGTAAATCACTTACACTTTTGTAGTATTGCATAGGAGAACAGCTGTCCTGGGTTGGACTGAAGGTCTTTCTAGCCCTGTATCCAATTTCTGGATGTGATCAGTTATGAACACTTGAAGATTATGAAAAATCAAGTAGGAATGGTCCCCTGTTCTAGTAGTCAGTGGTTATGGGATTTCCTCAGATCAATGTTGTGCCTGTACCCTTCTGTTGAATAATCCTTGATAGAGGTCTTTCATTTATCTAATGGCTTTTTGAAGCCATTTAGAGTTTGTCATGGGATATTCTTATTGTCAAAGAGTCACACAATTATAATTATAGATACTATGAAAAGGTACCTCTTTTTGAGAAGGTTTTAAGCTCTGGCTTGATAATTTCGTCAAAGACCTGATAGTCTTTCTATTAGGAAAATTAGCAAATAGTAATTTGATATTGCACACAGTTCATGGTTTTATAACCCCGTATCACATTATTTCTCTTCAGTTGCTTCTTTTTAATGCTGAAGAGGCCTCTTTGTTTAACCCCTCCTTCTGTGAAAGGCATTCCAAGCCTCTGACCACTCCTAACTCCCTTCATTTTACTTTTTCTTACTTTGTTGTGTTGGAACAAAATGCAGTATTACGAATGTAGCATATAGGTTGTTATAATGTTGGGTTTTTCTCCCCCTCTGTTTGCATCCCAATAATTCCTGATATTCTTTTTGCTTTTTTGATTGCCACCGAGTAGTGCCATTTCATATTTTCAAGGCACCATCTATGATGATTCTAGGTCTTTCCTGGGCAATGACAGCTGAAGCAGACCCTGCCGCTTCCTTGAGCTCAGTTTGTGTTTTCTTATAGAAGTTATTTGGCCTTTTTTGACATTTTCTCTGTTAGTTTATTGTCCAGCTTGTCAGCTGCCTCATCTGCTTCTTCAGTTAATTTCAGTCTTATGCCCTTTGGTATAAATGGACTGCTGATCTGCAAACAAATATTTGCTGGAGATTATAAGGGAAACAGTTGTGGGTGTGGGCAATGTTTTCTTATGCCTTTGCTATAAGGTCTTTTATCTGTTGTCTTTCTGACAGACATGCACTAAGGCATGCTGGATGTGAACTGATCGAAAGCAGTTGTACTGACTTAATGAAATAGACTTTTCTATATTTAAAAAGCTTACTTTCAGGAATTTATTCTCATTTCAGAAAAAAAGGAAGTGAGACAGACTTGAGGGAAACGTAGAATCTTGATTACAAATGTCTTTTGTATTGGATATTATGCTGTTTGCTGTTTTATTTTGTGCGGTTTGTTCTGGGTTTTTTAGGAAATCCTGCTATTGGAATTTTGAAGCACAAGGAGAAATGTTATGTTTTCAGTTCCCAGGAAGCAGCATACATCTTTGCTCAAGATCCAGATAAGTTCATTCAACTGAATATAGAAAAAGCAAAAGAACATGCAGAGCTAATTCAACTGCTCGAGCTTCGTCATCAGTTTGAATACCTTGCTCCGTATGCGCAGGTATACATTGCCCACGCCTCTTGCAGAACAGCTGCTGGGTCACTGGTTGGTCTGTCCTTTCTAGGACATAAAGAGAACAGATGATACCCATCTTTAGAAAAGAAGTATAATCATCTACCTATCATGCCAAATGTCTGGAGGTCCATCTTTTTCAGGTCTTCAGGGTGTTGATGAGAAACATTTTCCCTTCGTGTTGTTCTCACCTTATCTCTTCATAGTAGAATATGTAGACCCAAAGGATTGTGGCAGCGATAAGAGCTGTTTGTCCTTAGCTCAGGAAAATCCTGTGTCTGATGTTTTTTTTCCTCATTTTTGCAAAAATAGCTTAAAGGGGCAGTAAATAAATGCAACAGAAGGTAAGCCAGATACCATATTAACTGGAGCTTCAGCTCAGCTGTTAATCAGTGTGTGCTGGATGAGGGTGTAGTGATATCTGGGGACAGGAATTACAGAATATATTACAAAATGAAAGGGGACTCATTAATAATGAATACAACAGTGCTACCATGTGAAATCCAAAGACTTGATTTGGATTCATAGACATTCTCTGTGATACACTGTGAATTCTAGGTCCCTAGCAATGCTAAGTATGTAGTCTTGAACTGGCCCTTTGTGGGAAAGATATGGTTTATATCCTGGCTCTGGCAGAGATGTCAGCACTTCTTCTGATTCTGGTTTGTGTTTTTTAGTCCATTAATAAAGATAAACTGAGGTGTCTGCATCATAAAATACTGGTGGTGGTGGAGGGATCTCCTTTTAACAAAATCCAATGATTAAAGCACTCACCTGGGATGTGGGAGTCTGAAATTCAGCTGTGGCCTCTGCCTGAAGGGTTTTCTGTCAGAAATTAAATCCATCGAATACTGAATGGTTTCTTCTTTTATAGCAGGGGCAGAGGGAACAAAAATATTTTTAATGTAAAAATCATTATCCACTTGCAGTTTGCAGGTTTTTCTTTGCTTTTAAAGAGTAGCATATCCATATGCTGTTTTTCTTAGATGTCTGTGTTCTTGTTAATGACTTGCTTGGTTTTGGTTTTTTTTTCATCCAGGCCAGAAATACAGACAAATGGTTGATGAAACCAACCACAAAATGTGACAGTAGTACTCAAACTGATACTCATATCTTGCCTCCAACTATTGTGACGTCCTATGAATGGAATGAATGGGAACTGAGAAGAAAAGCTATAAAATTGGTTTGTATTGTTATTGCCAGGTTTTCATTGTTGGATAACAAAGTACAGACTAAATTATTGTAAACTTTTGTTCCTCGCAAGATAAATCTAACCTTATTCAAAGATGCACACTTCCATTAGAACTGGGTCAATATATTTTTTGAGGTATTTTCCCTGTGTATTTCTAGACTTTCTTATTCTCCCACTTTTTCCACGTTTTTTCCCCAATTTTTTAAGCAGTGCTTCTACTGCCATGTCCATTCATTCCAAATTTTTCATTTGCCTTCTTTAAGCAATAAGAGTTTGTTGATTAGCACTGAATTTTTAAGTTGTTTCTCTACACTCAAATAAATTTAACAGTTTAAAGATATTGCTATATATTTCCTTTGTAAAAAAAAAAAAAAGTTGCAGAAAGGTTTGGGTCAGGCAAAATTTTATTGCAAGTTGAGCAATTCATGGTAAGATTCATCACCATTGAGTAAGAAGAGGAAGAATGTAGTAACAGAATGGTTAGGAATAGCTTTGGATGCGTTCGACCCTGCAGAAGCTTTCTTTGAGCTGATTTATCCATCCTTGAAAGGTATCAAAGCATGAAGCCTTTTTTTTTCTTTTTTTTTCCCATAATGAAATATTTTTCATTTTATCCTGATTCTTCATGTTTGCTAAAACCAATTCTGATTTTTTTTGAAAAAAAATTTCCCTCTTTCATGTAGGACCAATCCGGAGAGGTAAGAACCAGAGCAAGTAGGTTTTGTGTTGTATATAATATATATAATAATAATATATAATCCAGAGGAAATGTTTGTTACACTATCATGATGATTTTCAGATGGATTGGAAATCAGTCTGTCCATGTAAGGCTAGCCACACACATAGCACCTGATTTTCACAATTCAGTCAAAATGAACGTGTGAGCACAGGGAATATAGCAGTTACCAATACCCACTGGACTGCAGGGTTGATTATTTTTTTTCTGTGAACAGATGCACTGTGGAGGCCTGTGGTCTGCTGTGCAGCCTGTTTCCTTTCTGTTGTTCTTTTTGCCATGAAATCTCCAACACTATGAAAGGAAACCAGAATTTTGGACTGAGAAGTCTTGTCAGTGTTAAATGGCAATCATCCTTTATAGAAGGATATAAAAACTGGCAAGAATCCTTTATAAAGGGATTCTAAGTAATAGTTGTTACCGACATATATCAAGAAGCCAATTAGGTTTATAAGAGGCCTAGCTAAAAGCCTCCTTTCCTTCTGTAATGGACAAAAGTACATAAATAAATGTAAGATGTGGTCAGTGGTTTATCTTTAGCATAAGCAAGGGTGGATGTTTTCTAATAGCTGAGCAGGAAGACCATTCACAAGCAGATTTGTAGCTCGTTAGTTTGAAATACTTAGAGAAAGTACTTTAAAGTACTAAGGGTGTTTGAGCCTCAGCTGTCCATATGGGAGACTAGTGATGCTGAGTTGAAACAAAAAATTCCAGATGCGTGCAGAAGTGTTTTGTCTACAGTGACTGTGCTGAATTTGTAATATGGAGGTGATACAACATTTAGAATCAAAGTGCTAAAATAACAGAAGTAACTTACCAGTGCACCATGAATTTGATACTTTTAGGGGAGCATCGGACACATTTGTGGGTTTTGTTAGAGGATAAGCTCAGATGCCTTGGGTTTTTTTTCTGTTGCTCATACTTAGCCAGAAAACTTGCAGTGATAGGAAGTGTTAAAATATGAGCTTGTTAGAACACCTATCTGATGCTAGAAGCAAAATTTTCAGCTTACATTTCTTTCTCTGTGAAAGCATAGTTCCTCGCAATAGCATACATTCAGTTTTCTAGAGGGATGAACTTAGAGAAACAGCATCTCATGCCTGCTCTTGTTTTAATTGTCATTAAAACCCTCAGAAGAAAAGACTAAAATATTGCCTTTCTTTCCATGCCATCTCTTCTGTAAATTCCTTGTTGTTCTTTTCTGTATTTTCCTTGATGACACTGTGCATAAGATTCAGTTGTAGATTAAGATATCAAAATATCTCTACACAGAGGTGCTTCAACTTCCATTCCAGTTGATAGAGACCTAGCTAGTGGAGCCTGCAGAATATTTTGACTCATGCTGATACGAACACCAAATTTGGCTAACTCAGTCACTCTCCAGCTTCCACCGACTCCAGTCTCTGCTGACTGGACTGGACTGGACTCCACGGACTTTCTCACTTACATGTAGGGGTCTGGATCCCACCACATGAGACTGGACTTTGTCTATTTTGATGACAACATTATGTCATATGATTTACAGTGGTTTACATCATTGCTGACATAGAAGGCTCACTGGAAGGAGGAACATTTTGTTGTTTCAAGTGCTGACTTTGTAATATTAACACTTTGTGACAAGTGGTTTTCTTGTATCTACAGCAGTTTCTGTGATTAAACAGAGCTTTAATCATAAATTACATTGCCTTTTGCCCCTTGCCAAGGGGTTAATAAGCAGTGTCTTGAAAGAGGCATTTTTTCCCTTTTGTCTGGCACTCTGTGACACCAACACCTAAACCTCATCACATTTGGTTGGAAACCAGACAAAGGCTTGATCCTGCAGTTTGGTTATCCACAATACTCGGGATCCTCAAGCTTGTTTTAGGTTTCAGATGTCTAAAGAGATTTATCTGCCTGCCATCTCATTCAGTGTGCTTTCAGACTGATTGAAATTTATTTGAAGCACTGGAAGAGCTCAGCACAAAAACATCATTTTATTCTGACAAAACAAAGGCTCCAGCATTTAACAAAATTTGAAGCACAGTGACCAAAGGAAAACCCGAAAGCAGTAAGAGGCTGACTTAAAATTGTGTGGGCTACATGCAGTGCTGTTCACACACCCTGTTAGTTCAGAAGTTACCAAATCACAGTTGCAGTTGTGTGTGTATTGGCGGTAGGGTGAAGTGGGCCATGTTCCAGGTTTGTGAAGCCCAGGGAGGTAAAGTATACAAACACACCTAAGTATATGCTAGTGCTAAAACGTTCAAACAAAACTTTGCTTCATCTGATTCTTTTTGTGTCTTTAGGCCAATCTGCGCCGCAAATTAACTCATGCCATGCAGACTGATCTCAGCCATATGAGAAGAGAGAACTCCACCCAAGTGTACTTGCCGAAAGATGTCAGCACCCAGACTAAGCGTGACAGCTCAAGCAACGTACCCAGACCACTGATTTTCTTGGAAGGTCTTCGAGGAGGATCATCTCCTACTACTCATATGGTCAAAGTAGACTTAACAAGAGCAGTAGATGAAACCTAAGTGAAAATGAGAAACCTAAAGATATATATTGAATATATATATATATATATAAAAATCCCTGCATATAGCTGAATTAAGATATAAAAGGTTTTACTGTGTCTGTTGATTCCAGCAGCAGTTGATTTATTTCATTGACTGTATCTGTTGGGGCTGCTGACCAGCATTAAGTGACAGGAAGGATAAGTCTGAAACATCCAGATTTTAAACAGCAGTTTAGAGTCAAGATCTTCCCAAAGACTTAAAACTAACATTTAAATGTATAGTGTGTGTTCTGGGGTTTTCTTGAGGTTTTAACACAATGATTGCTTGCTGAAACTCTGTCCTTAAGAGCCATGTTTTTGGAAAACGTAAGACAACTTATGAGATACAGGGCCAATGCTGCAGCTCCTACAGAGGCATAATTCCCATTGGCATGAAACAAAACTGATCCCAAGAGCGTTGCCCGAATGTCACAGCTCCACCCTTAGAGCAGAATTGTCAAGAAGGTAAAACCAGCAAAACATGATTAGCCCGTGTCCTTGGGCCTGTCCATTTGTGCTGCCGTTACCCCGAGTGTCTTTGCAGGGTAATAGGCGTTAACAAGTGTCGGCCAAGGCAAGGAGGTCAAGAGGAGAGAATTCAGCTTGGACGGCTCTGGCAGCCCTGTAGAAGTCTCTGGTAATTTCTGTATTCATTGTCTAAACAGTGTTCTGATGAGCACGTGGGAAACCATAGGCACCTTTCTGAAAGCTCTGTTTCACTTGTGTTTGAAACAGTAAAGCACAACAGGAAAAGGGTTTTAGCTTTATTTCATTGCGGCAGTGAAATACTTGCCAGGTCTGACTGTGGAAACTGCAGCTAGTATTTCTGTTTGTGAAAACCTGAATTGTTTGAGCTTTAAGATGCAACATCTTCTCAAATGGAAGTAGGGGGTACTTTAAAAGAGATACTTTTCTCAACAACAAAGAGTTCTACAAATTATTTTAAATATCCTCCACAAAAATTATTATTGTGGAGGTGTGCAACTGTGATTGCTGTAGGGCGTACTAAGGTTTCTAAGCCTCTATTTTTGATCAGGTGCAGCGTGGTTTCCTGGGTCATTGTTACACAAGCTTATGACAAGGAAGGTTGAAGATTCAAGCTGCTGGGTGATTTTGCGGTGGCACTGTGCAGGGTAGCATTCTCTTTTTGTTTAACTGTCTCCAAGGTATCTGGCTTCACTTTTTAAAGTTACACAGCTGGGACAAAGGCACAAGGCATTACTGAAAAAAAAAGGAGCACGAGAGGAGCACAGAAAAAACTTAGCTAAATGATTTCTGCTAGGTGATTTTGTCTTTTGTGAAAAGAAACTAAGCAGTAGCCAGATGTGCTGCTCCTCTGTATTTCTCAGTGATGAGCTGGCACTGATTTTTAGATTTATTAATAAAAACATGAATGCTGTTGCCAGTTGCAGCTTTTTTTTTTGCTGTTGTTCGGAGAAAATATGCTGTTGCTTCTTCATTAAGCACTTCTTGTGATCTCCAGGTATTTTTATCATAATTTGCTTTGACCCTTTTATGTTACAGTTATTACTTTTAACCAGCCAACTGGTATTTTAAGAATATACAAGTACATTTATTTAGAAGAAAAACGAGAAGTGAAAATCCCTTTTATCCCACTTGCTCTTTTCCATTCGGAGAAGCTACCGCAGTGTTGGAAAATTCCGGGGAATACCACCGTAATCATCTTTTTGGCACGACAGGAGCACGTCGGTACGTGAGAGCTCACTACTGGCAGTGAGGAATGGATGTGTGAGATTCCCGCGTGTTTGCGGCCGATAAAATAGTTCAGAAGGAAGGGAGAAGTTGTTCCTCGAGATGGCGCCATTCGTGTGAGGGCGGGACAACCCTTACTCGATGCCCGCTTCAACTTGGGGTTTTCTTTATTTGGATCGAGGGGCAGCGCCCGCACGGGCGCTTCGCACCCTCTTGAGCGGCGCGTTCCGAAAAACCCTCCTTTTTTTCTTTTTCTTTTTCTTTTTCTTTTTTTTTTTTTTTGTTCCCTTATTTAAGGACCAAAAATCGTTAATGCCTGAGAGTGACCAGCCCCGACTGCCGGGCAGGGGAGGCCGGCACCCCCCGCCCGCCAGGGGGCAGCCTGCCGCCGGGCCCCGCCACC
>WEKW01021892.1:22566-67520 GCA_013389905.1 Sula dactylatra | reverse complement strand
GCCTTGGCCTCGGGCCGCCGCTTGGAAGAGGCCGGCGGAGCGGCGGGATGCGCTGTGGGGATGTGTGGGAGGCCGCCTTCGTATGCTCGGGCCTTTGGCCTGGCTGCTCCCTTTGCTGGAAAACCATTCCTTCGGGTGGGATGTAGTGAAGCCCCTGAGGGAAACTGGGAAAGAAACAACAGCTGCTTTCACACTAAAGCTCTTTTTTAAAAAAAAAAAAAAATCTGCTGTGAGTTCAGACTTAGCAGCAGAAGATACGGGCGCCCCAGTTATGCTTTCGTTCTGCCCGAAGCGCTGCACTGGTACTAACGCGGACGTGTGAGCCATGGCGGAGAAATGGTCGGGCTGATAACTAGCTACAAATAGCTTTTTACCTAACGCTAGAACTATCTAGTGGAGTTACTAGATTCATTACGTCCTGCTGCGTTTGGTTTACCTAAATTTGCAAACTGTTGCCAAATTGGAGCATTTATTTTTTCTTTTAATATAGGCAAGGATTAACTTTAGTTTGAGTTCGGTAGTGCATACGCTTAAAATCTTAATGTGTAAGAACACATTGTTAATATTTTTGTCAGCACTAAAATATCATTAGATAATACAGTTTTTGTAAAACTCGACTGGGTTAATTTTATTTCCTGGTTGTTATGCCCGTGGATTCCCACCGCCCCTCCCTGCAATCCAGACTTAATTTAAAAATGGATTACAGCTTGGGAGTCTCTTTTAAACGTTGTTAGTCCAAAAACTAATTGGCTCTACCTTTTAAAAGTGGTTACTGACATGGGTAAGATTTTTATCTGTAAGGAAGTAGCTAATTTAAGTGATGCAGCGGTAGGAGGTATTAACTGTACCTTGCAGAAATGTTGTGCAATAGAAGACGTCACTGGCTTGAAACAAAAAATGAACCAAAACATCGGTTGCACTGGATTCAGCAATTCACCCCCATATTAAATGAACAAAGTTATTACAAATCTGCCTGGAGCTTTTCTGTTAGCTTATTCCCTAATCAGCAGAGGAACATAAACTGATACCAATTAAAATATGTTTCTTTAGGATATTCAGTGCAGAACAGATAATGGCCACAAAGATGCTGCTGGATGACCGCCATCCACCCATCAGATGCCATACATAACAAGGAATAGTTTACCAGATTGAAAAATGATTTTGCGGACACCGCACATTTGCTGATGTCTCACGTTGTAGGTCATGCCTTCACGCAGAGAAGTCCTGTCTGGAGTCACGCACTGTTCTCTTTACTGGTACAGTCGCAGCCTGAGCCGTTCTCTGACGTGGGAATGAACTGGCGTGGCCTGGCCACGTCCACCTGAGGAAACTCTCAGGCCTTGGAGGAGGGCGGCTGTATGAAGAGCTGTCTTTCTCCTGTAGACCTGGCTAACTCCCAAATTATGCAGGATAATAGTTGGTCTAGGGCAAAACTGTTAAAAGAATTGCTGCTGTTGTAGGAGTAGAGCAGTGGGGAAGGCAGAGGGGATAACACAGATTATACACAGTCCCTGTATAGTTTAATATACTTGAATAGCCCTAACCTTAGTGTTTTCCACAGTGAATAATTTTTCAAGAAAGCCTTTTGTGAAGTCCCATCACCGTTGTGAGCAAAACTCTCTTCTTTTACTAACTTAGGTGGAAAATAAGGCTGAAGGAAATGCTGCCGTATTTATTAAGGTTTGCTAGATTGATTCCCTTCTTTGCTGATACTGAAGTTTTCCTCTCTCTTTGGTTTTACTAGTCTGCCAACGCTCTTTGCATCAGACTTCAGTACGCTACGTGGAGGGCATCAGCTGCTGTTCCACAGTGAGCTCTTACTGTTAGCTAAAAGCAGGAAAGCACAGAAAGACTTTTTGATTACTATTAGAGAAATATTAGTCTATGATTAGCCTTTCTAGAATGAAGGATGATTATGAAGGCAAAAGGCCATCTTATTTTCAAATACCTGGAGTTCCTATGCAAGCTTCTTTGAGAAGAGACTTTAAAATTTAACTTAAACTTCTTACAGAAAGTGTTTCACGACACTGTAGTTATTGTATGCTGCCATAGAAGCATTTGATACAGTCCTGCAGCTAGAGAACACCCTCTTTCAGTTCTTAAATTAAAAAGAAGGGCATGCTGAGTCATTGTCTTGTTTTTATTTCAGAAAATGTCAGCTTACCGTTCAAGTTGTACTGCCTTGCAGTGATGACCCTGGTTGCTGCAACATACACGGTCGCGTTGCGGTACACAAGGACGGCGGAAACGGAACTCTACTTTTCAACAACGGCTGTGTGCATTGCTGAAGTTATCAAGTTGTTCTTGAGTGTGGGCATCTTGGCTAAGTAAGTATGGGAATGCTCATCAGTATTTTGAAAACGAATCCTTGCTTCTAACTTCAGATTCTCAGATACGGAAGTGTGGATACATTTGAGAACGTGGCTGGATAGTCATGCTGTGGAAGAGTTATTTTAGAGCAGGTTAGAGCTCGTGAGTCCTCCTCAGCTGAAACTGCTTTGTAAACAGCACAATATTCAGGTGTGTCCTTTCTGCCTATTTTCTATTTGTTATGCTTTGGAATAGGTTCAAAATGTCAGTATGGATTATCCACGATGTTTTGCGTTTTTAAAATATTGGTGTAGATGACAGCTGCGCTGCGAGCCGTTGTCTGCCAAGTTACATAAAATTGTAATGTTCCTACTTGTAAATTTTCCCTAACAATGTTACAGACAGACACCTTGCAGTCTCTCTTAACCTGGGGAATAAATGCTGAAAGGCTGTGGTCAGAAAATATTAGAGTTTCTGTAATCCCAGACAGCCACTAAGAACTAGAACTTCAGTCCACATGTGAGCATCGGAAGTAGGGAGGCCATCAGTCTGCTGTCTTTCCTCTCAGCTTCCCTGTGCTACATCCTTCCTTGGGAGAACCTTTATATTCTGCACTTTTGCAAAGCCCAGTTCTTGCTGTTGAGGTAGAATTTGTCCTTTTAGGGTCTCTGGCTATCTCTTTGTGGCTTTTGGTACATCAGAAGGCTGGCTGTTTTGTGCTAGAGGATCATGAAGTCATGTGGTGTACTTCAGAGTTTTATCAGATCTTTCCTACTTAACATCAAAATGGCATTTTACTTGCCTTTGAAATGAGACCATATTTGAATTTGGTAAGGCAGCCGTGGCAAACTGCCTTTTGTTTAACCTTTCATTAAATATAGTGCATTAGAAAAGGTGAGTGTGACCAGTGGCAAATTTTTATTTTTCTTTTTATGCACCCTGGGCTTGTCACTCTGCCAGCACAAAATGTTGGCAGCTGTGTCTCTGCTGACGAGTGGTTGTGCTGTGGTTCTCACAGCGTTGTGGCCAGTGTGGATCCTGATCCAGCCTGCTTTCTGGAGACTGCAGCAGCCCACGTGTCTCAGTAGTGAGGGACCCGTGGGTAGCATTTGGTAGCCTCACCCGTGTGTATAATTTCTCAAATCAGTTGTTGTGCACCTGGGACCCAGGCTGTTTGTAGTATACCAGAGAGGCCTAGATCAGTGGGGTAAGCAATCTGCCTTTTGTTAAGGGTCGGTAATACGGTCTTCATTAAATGTATGAATGGTCTTTTTGCTCAAAATAATTAAAAAGGCAATTACTTTTAACTCAGAAGTCTATTAGGTTTTTAGAACAGCCCTGCACAGCCAAAAATCCACATAGCCCATTGTCCCTCCCTTTGACAGCAGTCAGCTGAGGATGCTTAGGACAGAAGTACAGGCAGTAGAGCAAGCACAGGCTGGATTTTCCTTAGCTCGTGGGAGAAGCTTATGGATTTCACAGCCTGGATGCTGTGTGTACGCTGCGGCTGTAGCGCTTAATGGTCCTGTCCTCTGTGAGATTGGCCAGTTTCTTTTTGAACTGTTAGTCCCTTCTGTATCTGTGAAATGTCTTCCAATATAATTTCATGGCATATGAACAAGTACTTTTTAATAAATGCTTTATCCAGCAGTTTCACTTGGTTCTGTCTTCTTGTGTCAACAGATATCATGAATAATCTTTCCCCCTTCATTTTTATTTTCGTACCTCTACAGGTCTGCATTGTGTTTTCATCGCTCATTTATTTTCTAAGCTGGGAGTCCTAGCCTAATTTTTCCGTGATCATCATAGTATCCACGTCCATAGCATTTCCAGTATTGTTACATCCCTTTTGAAACGGGATCCAGAGCTGCTCTCTGTCTTGGTTACTTTCCTAAGGATTTGTAATGTTCTGTGCATTTCTCTGAACACAGCTGAACCTTGAGCTGGTACTCTCGGAGAGCTACTCGCACCTTTTTCCCAAATGCCAGTAACTGGTTTAGAGACAGTTGTTGTATTTTGGGGTTGTCCTTTCCTGTGATTCTCACTTATTGACAACTGAGCTTTATTTGCCAATTAAAATGAGATGAATCTGATTCACTGAGCTGTTTGAAGGTTATAATATCTATTCTGGGCTGGTCAGCTAGCGGGTATTTTTTTCTCCATAGCTAAGAAGGAGATGGGCACCAGCAGACACTGTTCATCAGGCCGTGCTCAGCTCTCCTTGGTAGGATGTCTCGCTTGCTGGTGGGTCTGCATGCCTTCCTTTGCTGTCCAGGTAACTGAGCTGTTTCTCAGGTGGCAAAAGATCTGGTGAATTCTGCTCGGTGTAGTGAGACACCCTTCAGCAACAGTTGAAAGTTGCCTTTTGGATAGCATGTATAATACGGAATAATCAGCAAAATTTGCCAGTTTCCTGGTAGCATCCCATTGTAGATCACTTAACGAATATGCTGAACAGCATGAATTCCAGCATGGTTTCCTTCAGGGTCTCCTTTACAGCTTCCTCCAGTTGTAAAGTCCTAAACAATTTGTCTCACCCAAGGCAAGGTGCCTTTGTTGTTTAATAACCAGTTAGAAGACAGAATATGATCTGGGTTTTCTATACAGCGGGGTGCATTTGGGTGGGTACATTTTTCTTTTTGAAACAGCTGGCATTGATTACTGCAATATATGGGATACTGGAGTATGACTCTTGCATTGTTCCAGCTGCAAATTTGTTTTCTTACACATTCTTACACTATGCCTTTGCTGTGTTTGCTCTTAAAATTTCTCCTGGAAGGCACGTTGAATGGATGAATGCCAAAGGAGTCTTTCAAAAGAGAAACGTATGATAGTTTAAGCTTTGTTAATTATTTACTCAACTGTACTCTCAACTTCCCATATTTATTTAAAGTCCCGTTCACCATCTGGTGATTGTGTTGTCTACATTCTCAGATGGTCCGTGATTACTTAGCAATGGATGAAGAAAAGTAGAGCTGATTTGCAAGCTGCAGTGGTAACTTCAGCTTTTCTAACAAATCCATGTTTCTGTTGCACAACTGATTGTTATTAGTATCTCTCACCTATTCAGACCTATGAAGAAAACAGAATATGTTTTTTAAGTTGCATCTAGATCAATGTCAAGAACGCTGAATTCAAGCTAGATAACTTTTTTATTACTTGATTTTGCAGCGTACATCTTTGGGCACCTTATTTTGCATTATCAGCTGTACACAGAGGCTTGTTTTAAATTCTTTTCTGTGTAGATTTAAATCTGTCTCCACATGATCTTTGTACTGAATTCAATTTACAGTTAGAGATTCTTGATAAGTGCATGCTTCAGATTAGATAGTTCATCATCTTGCTCTCAAAAACTGAAGTGAAAATGGTGCTTACTGGGCATCGGTTATTCTTAGTTGCTGAAATTTCATGCTAGAAGTCAAAGTAGACGGAAACTACTATTACTGCTGTGATTTGACTTTAAGCGTGTGATCAGCTAATTCACCAAGCATGGTCTGGAACAGAAGCAGGTATAGCTTAAATATATTTTCTTGTTTGACAGCCCACCTTAGTATCGACAAATAGAAGAAGCTGTTACTGTGTGGTATTTTTTGACATCTTATTCCCACAGAGTAGAACTGTATCTGTGTTCTTTGTGTTCTATTTGCAGTTAGACATTTGAGATAGAAGCACTTTAGTCAAGCTGTGCTTGGGTATTACCAGGAACTTTAGGTTTTCTTGTACATCTTATCTCCCACTGCTGGGCAATATAATAAATACATTGAGGAATAAGTAAACCAACAATTTTGCCTATAATGTCAATGATTCATAACATTTTATGCCGTTCTGTATCCAGTGCAATTAACTGTGGTGAGCTGTAACATGAACTTTTCCCCTTCCTTGTATTGCAGACTTCATTTTAAGTGCTATTTGTCTGTAGATTTTCACGCCAATGGTTGTCCCTTGTGGCCAGACATGTCTTGCAAAAGACGCCTCTGTGCGTCATGCTTGGTGTCACCAAGTCTGTCCCAAGCAACATATCCCCTTAAATTAGGAAAGAGCTCCACAAGTGACCTCGCTTGTACAACAAGAGTGTGGGAAACCATACTTGCCTCTGTTTGGTAACTGTACTGCTCCTGACTGTTTTTTCATGTGTGCTCTCTCTTAGGGGAAAATGACAAAAAGAATCCCTTGCAGCTGCCTGTATAAAGACTGCTTTCACTCCAAAAAAAAAAAGAAACACCCCCCCCCCCCCCCCCCCCCAAAAAAAAAAAAAAAAAAAAAAAAAAAAAAAACAAAAAAAAAAAAACAAAAAAAACAAAACAAAAAAAAAACCAAACCAAAAAAAACCCCCCAAAAAAAACTGGACAAAAGGAGCTATATGCTTGGTGCCAGACAGGGAAGAAGGCAAGGGAGGGGAGAAACTTGGATGAAAGGATCATGAGAGGATGGAATCCATAAATCTCTGGAGAGGAAAAGTTTAAAAACTTGGAGCACAGAGTCAGGGGTTGCTCAGGAATGGAAAATATTGTAGGAACAAGGTGGTTAATGAAGGAGCTTGGGACACAGAGAGATTGCTAATTTCGGTAATTGCTAATAAGAGTTTGGGGCAGGTAGATGACGTCCCAACTTCTGTCTTTTTCACAAATGTATGTGGGCGAAATGTGGGGAATTGGGCTCCTGGAGCGCTGAGGAGGTTGTGAGCCATTTGTTCGTGTGTGTGTGTACTGGAAGCAAAAGGAATGTTGAATCCAAGAGCAACACAGATTGCAAGTTGAGAGGCCTGTGTGAGGGGACAGGAGTGATTTTGGATGTTGGTATTTGTCAGTGGCCCAAGTGAGAGAAGAATGAAAAAGGAGAACATGGCACCTGGGGAGAGCTGGGAAGGGAACTAGAGGACTTGAGTAGCAGCAACGAGTAAGCAAGAAATGCCAGGTTGATGTACAAATGATAAAGGAGAGCTAGCAATGCGGAGGTCAGCTTGAACAAGCTGAGGAATAAGCTGCAAAAGGGGACGGCAGCAAGAAGCAACAGGTTCTTCCCCATTGCTTGCTCTTTCGCCTGCTGTAATTACATGAAGGAGACATGTGAAGATGCAAGGCGACAGGGAGCTGCCATGCCCCGCCAGACCTCATCACCTGTGTTCTGGTGCCAGTACAGCGTCTCCTGCAGCGCAGGCGAGAAGAGGAACCGAGGGCTGGCTGAGGCGTTAAGAGGTGTTTCCAGCTCAGTAGTACGCAAGGGTACAATCTTTTTTTGGCTGTACTGTGAGGCCCAGTTCAAAGGGGATCTGGAAAATCATGGGCGTTTGATGTCACACACAAATATTAATACCCCAAAAAAAGGGGGTGGGAAACCACAGCCTTCTGTCCCCACTGCCTGTATACTTAGCAATTTATTCCGCTGTTTACAGTGTTCATGGTGGTTGTGTACTTTATTACACATTAATGCATTTAACTTCCTGATTCCAGAATATCGTCTTCACCTTCAGGGGTTTCTACTTGTTGATAACCTCACTGGTTTTTCCTAGTTAATTTTTCTTTAATGAGCAGAAGGTACAACTGACTGTTGAGAACAAATTTTCAGCCTTCCCAAAGGATTCATTGATTTGATTTCTGTTTTCAAATATCAGTCTGAGAGCCCTCGGTTACATTAATATTTTATTTTGCAGAGAAACTGGAAGTCTGGCAAGGTTAATAACATCTTTAAAAGAAAATGTATTCGGAAGTCCTACAGAATTGCTAAAATTAAGTGTTCCATCTTTGGTGTACGCTCTCCAAAACAATATGGCATTTGTGGCTCTTAGCAACTTGGATGTGGCAGTCTACCAGGTAATGCACGCTTTTGTCGGTAACTGATCTATAAATACATTTCTCTTTGCTGTTTCACGAGGCACGCGTGCTAGGTAGCTGTCTGCCTAGCACACAGGACCCTCTCTAGCCTTGGTGTTAAAAGCCAAACGATGCTTTGTTATATTCAGAGCATACACTCTGTTGCAGTGCTCGGGTTCTCTGAGGTAACCCACTCACTGCTAGAGTCACTTTAAATTCACCTTGTAATTGGCGATGGTACAAAAACCCAAGGATCTGTAGGAAATGAATGAATATAAAATTTTATTCATCATTCTGTAGTTGAATTCTCTGTTTTATTTTCTTGTTTGGGAGGAGTTTGTAGAACCACATCCTCTGTGCTATATTCCCACCTTCTTTAGGTGACGTACCAGCTGAAGATCCCTTGTACAGCTTTATGTACAGTCCTAATGCTAAACCGTACCCTTAGTAAGTTGCAGTGGTTCTCTGTCTTCATGCTGTGTGGTGGTGTTACCCTCGTTCAGTGGAAGCCTGCTCAGGCTACGAAAGTACAGGTAAGAGTTTACATTTTGCCACTTCACAACGAAGAATAAACTGCCTTATGCTTTGTATTTCACTTCACAGCAGCTGGGATTAAGGTAAGGTCTCTTACATTCCACACAGCAGTACCTGTTCCTTATTTCCAGCCACTTCATCTACAACATAAACGTTAGTTCGATCATTCACTTTCACATTTATTGTATACCAGTTCAGGCAGGCTTGTGGTATTGCTCCAGTCTCGCTTGTTGGAAAGGCAACTGATTGCTACAATTAGTATAAATTACTACAGTCATCGTAATCGGTCTAATACATACTAATGGTGGTGCATCATATTGTTTCCAGCAGTTGGCCCTGGTATCGTTGTAATTGTTGGAGCAGAGAACTTGGAATGGAAACACTTGGCAGAGTTAGGAGTGAAACTCCGATGCCTCGTGGGTGTGGGTATGTCATATAACACACCCTTCAGAGGCACTGACCTAATCCCGCTCTAGGAAGAAACAAGTGTCTTCTGTTTCTTAGGTCTTAGCTGCTGGTCAGCGGCAGCAGTGGGAAGGGCAGGTCACGCAGCTGGGCAGACAGGCCACAGCCAAGCAGAGGGTGCCTCTGAGCACTGCAGGGGCTGGTAAGAGTACACATGGGAAGTGAAACACCACGCAGCTACACCGAGCTAATCTGAAGGACAGTTCTAGCTAAGCAAGTATATTTTATACTGTGATGAAATGCTAATAATTTTGCTGTACTTAACGAAGTAGCTCTGGAATTGATTTTTGTAAATTACTGAAGTGTTGCATCCTTTTTAAAATAATGGTTGATGTTGCAGGTGGAGCAGAATCCATGGCTAGGGTTTGGAGCGATTGCTGTTGCTGTATTGTGTTCAGGATTTGCAGGTATAGTAGTATTTCCATACGCAGGTCACATGAAAAGGAGGAGAACTCATGATGTTTAAAACAGAACAGTCTGCATTAGTTAACTGTCTTTGTTGATTAGAAGATAAAAAAGGACTTTATCCCCTCTGCCCATAATTGCCTCCTACTTGCAGTAATTATGACAGATTCATGACATGATTACTCTAGTTGTCAAGCAAATGACTAGGAGCACATACTACTGGTTTTACGTGACGCAACTTAGCTGGTTTGCAAGTGGAAGCGTCTTTCAAATGCTTAGAATAACACTCCTGGGAACATTCATGACGACTCAGTACAATTAATATACATCAGTTTTGTAAAGTTGGCTTTACAGCGAATAGCTCCCTTATGGTGATCACATGAAGTACTTGCTTTTTTTTTTTTTTTTTTTTATTTCATAAGGGGAACTGAGCTCCTCACTCACTTCTTGCACTACCTCAGCCCCAAAATACACAGTGCCATAGTCCTGTAGCTGGTAAATCTGAGATGCAGAGGGAGCATGAGTAAGGCAGAGAGAAAGATGAGTAGCAGGAAGCCTAGATTAACTGCATGAAGGATTTTGGTTTGGGTTTGTTCTACAACCAGCATTTTCCCCTCAGAGTAGTTTTTCTCTGGCTTCTGCAGAAGACCAGAACTTGAGGACAAGTGAGCTGGTGCTGAGAAATAAGGAAATGCAAATTACTACTTAACTTGAAATTTGGCTCACGGGGGGCATACTTCCCTGGCTGTAAACTGGATTCTACCCCCTCCCTCTGTAAGAAAACAAGGTATTATCACCCAGCTCTAGTACCATACAGTCCTGCAAGAGTAATCTTGTCCTGTGCATACACACTCATTATTCATGGAAGAAGTTCTGGTGGGCAGGGGAGGAAGGGAGGAGGGTGTCATTCTTGTTTGGCATCTTTTCAGTGAAACGGGCACTTTGAAGAAGAGATACTAAGTAAGACTGTGTGGAGCTCCATCAACTTTTCCTGGAAGGTTATAAATTTACCCATTTCAGTAGGTGCTCCCCAGCCACGAGACAAAGTACAGCATTCACAGTGAAGCCTTCAAGAGTCTCCTAAAGCTCTCTAGCTTTCTCTGATAACATGGCTAGACAGCTGTGCTTCTAAAGCTCTGCAAATTCAGGCCATTGAAAGGGCTGATGCAGGCAGCTCTAGGGGATTTAGACACATATGGCTTTCTTCTCCCGCAAAAGGATTGCAGCTTGGGTGTTTCCTCACTGACAGCTGTAGCTTTGAGGCAGCTGGGAGGGGAGAGTATTTAATCTGTGGAGTTCCTTGTGCCCTTGGGGCTTTACATGTTGAAAACATAAATCCTGTTCAAACTCCTTTCCTCTTCTTTCATCCCACACCCACATGAAGAAGTTATTTTGGCATTAAACCTTCCGTTTCTGGACTGACCGTGTTAAATGTTTTGTATTATTCCAGCAAAGTCAAAAGAGTTATGTTTTTGTCCCTCAGAGATGGAAAAGACGTTTATTCTTCAAACTGTTGATCCTGTGATAATTTCCAAGTAGCCGGGGGCCCAACAATGCTTATAAAAGCATTGGACAAATATATAATAGCAGATCCTTTGTGACTTGAAACTGTACTGAAGAGTAATTTCTCCTAAATAGCACCCATTCTTGCCTTCCTCTTGCCTAGTGGAGTGATTTTTATGCATTTTCAGAAATCTGAAAGCATCATTTCATCGGTTTCCTTACTGTTTTCTTAGTTTATAAAATACTCAAGCCAAATTTCTGGTACATTGATTACTTCTGCTTGTGCTCTGTGGGTCTTCTCAGGGGGCAGAAATCTCGAGATAGATTACTGTGGGTTTTTTTAAGCACTGCAGTCATTAACAATACTAGGTTTTTTGTTTATATTGTTTAGACTTTAAAAAGGTATATTAATATGATATATTATATTATTTCCTTGGGGTTTTTGTTATCTGAACCCCTGAAATATAAATCTGTTCTCTAATTTATTCACCATAAATATTCACTATACTGTATTAAATTATTAATGAAAAATGCAGTTTATAAAAGAGTAGCAAGACCTTCCTCGAAGCTAACTCAGGGATGTCAGGAGGAGTGTGTGCCTCGGGCTTCTAACCCACAGGACTTTTCTGTGCTGTCTTTGTCAGTTCTATATACTTTTCTGATATCATTTGAAGGATCTTGGGTGACGTTAATCAGCAATAAACTTTTAGTCAGTAGGACTCAACACCAGAAGGTCATGGAATTGGCTGAGAAAATCTGAGTCCTGCAAACTGCTGTCTATGTTTTGAAATGCAGAGGAAATTCCAGAGATTAGCAGAGCCCTAGTGTAGGAGCAATGTTTAAAAAGGCAGCTAGTGATGGCCTTGTCAGATGTCAGCCTTTTAGTCTGACATACACCTCCCAAGTACAATAATGAAAAACTATTTGGGGAATTCCAGTAATGCAGAGCATAAGAGTAATGTTCATCAGCGTGGTACTGTGAACAAGAGCTTTAGATTAAAATGAATTCCATTTCCTCAAAACCAGTCTGTAATTTCAATTAGCAGAAGGCATCGGTTTTGATTTGCTCTTGTAACCCCCTGAAGCTGTGGTTTCAGAACATTGCCACTCTGCCAAGTGCTCTGCAAGCACAAGGCTTCCGAAGAATTTTCAGTCTCAGTACTGAAGTAATATAGTCCCACCCAGTCCTTTTATTATTTTTTTCTTTTTTATTATTTTATACTGCTAAATAGCTTGATGGAGGAAGAATCGTCCTCTGTCATGCTGAAATACGTGAATACTGTCCTGGGGATAAAATACCAGATGCCAAAGTGAAACGCTTTTTTTCTGGTGTAGAATTGTACAGGAGAAACTGTTGGATCAGAAGCCTGGCAAATCAAACAGAAATGAGGAGCAGTTTGAACTGTCACAATCAATGAGGTTCATTGTTTAAAATAAACCTGTAGACAGAGATAGAATCTATTTTTGGTGTGTTATACCCATTGAAATGATCCTGTCGTGGACAGTGCACATTAGCAGGATGTGGTTTTGGGCCTTCTGCATTGGGAACTTCTGTGAAATGTAACAGTCTGTAGGAGAAGATGATTCCAGTAGTCTTGCCTGGCTTTAGAACATTATGAACCATGAATCATGAAGGATGAAAATTCATTCATCTCACTGAAACTTTTTCTTTTTTAGGTGTTTATTTTGAGAAGGTCTTAAAGAGTTCAGATACCTCCTTGTGGGTGAGGAATATTCAGATGTACTTATCTGGGATTGCGGTGACTTTCTTTGGTGTGTACGTGTCAGACAGAGCCCAAGTTCTTGAGAAAGGGTTTTTCTATGGCTATACATACTACGTCTGGTTTGTCATCCGTAAGTATCTTGTGGTTTTAGGGTCTTGTTACATTGTTGTGCTTTTTTAACTGATATAACTGACTGCATGAAGCTACAAATTCAGTCTAACCCACTGTTCTTCAATGTGTTTTGAAGGGGTTCTTTTAAGTATCATTATCTTGGAAATTATTCACTTGTTCAATTTAAAATTGTGCTGAAGCAGCAGTTTAAATGACTGAGTAGTGAGTAGATCATCTTTAAATGAGTCGTGTCTGATCTACTAGATGCCGCATAGACATCCCATTTTGCTGAATGTTGCATTAAATCACCAATTGGGGTGACATAGCCCAAACAAGGAGTACGCCGGTGGAGTAAAATGCATCGTTTCAAGAGTAACCTACTGCACCATTATTAATAGAAACATGTTACCTGCTTTCCAGTTCTCGCCAGCGTAGGTGGCCTCTACACTTCGGTCGTTGTTAAGTACACAGATAACATTATGAAAGGCTTTTCTGCAGCGGCAGCCATTGTTCTTTCTACTGTGGCATCTGTCATCCTCTTTGGCCTCCAGATAAGTAAGTGCCTTTTTGCCTTTGATTTGACCGTACATGCGTGTTTCCTTCCTGGCCAGCAGGCTGCTCGCAGGCTGTACGAGTTCATACCAAAGCAATCGTTTGTGCCTCCTTTGAATTTTTCTGGGTTACCGTTTCTTGTTGGTTTTAGTACAGCCAGTGCCAAATTAATTCCTCAGCTATTTCTGCAAGAGCTTTGACACATCCCTGTTAAGTTATGCCTGTGACTGCGTTAACTTTTTACCTCCTTCCCTGTTTGCTGTGGCCAGTACTACGTGAGGGCGAGTCAAACAGCAGCTGGGGTCCTGACTGATGTGGTGAATGTTTCTGAGAGGAAAGAGCAGATTGCTTTGGGCTGTCCTGCAGCTACAAAGGACTTTTTCTCCCTGATCAAGTCCATGTCTGATACTGTATCCAGTAGCTCCTGCTCAGTCATTCACTGTTTAGTTTTGGGTATTTTTTGCTTTCCTACCATAATCTAAAGATTGTTTGTTGTAATGGAAGCTTGTCAGACGGCATCTGGAACTGCAGGAGACATGTCACACTTGCTTTTCTGACCATCGCCACGTTCTTGCTGATGTGAGACTAACTGAAGTGGTGTGGGGATTGTAAATGCTCAAGAGTTCTCAGTGACAGAGGATGAGTCTAGAGTCTGTGAATTATTAACAGCTTGTTGTCCTGTTTAGTTCTAACACTCTCATTTGGATATCATCATAACTTATGTAGCTTAGTCTTCTGAAGGTTTCTTCAGAACACATAAGTGTTTATTTAAACTATTTTTGTCTCCTTTCAGCTGTTACCTTCTCCCTGGGTGCTCTCCTGGTGTGTATTTCTATCTACCTCTATGGATTACCTCGACAAGACACCACAAAAATCCAGCCATCAGAGACTAAGAGCTCAAAAGAGAGACTTGCTACTGTGTGACGTTGTCCATAAAAATGGACAGACAGACAAGAGGAAAAAAAGGACTTTAAAAAAACCTGCATTTTTTAAAAATTAGCTTTAAGCTAGTTGTGAAACAGTTTAAGTGGGATAGACTAAAAGCAGAAGTTAGTTCTGTCTTGCACGTGAAGTTTCCAGTGGCTGACGCTGAGGCTACACTATGGCTGAGGAGCTGGATGGGTATTTTATCGAAGGTATTCTTCATTCACATCGAACAATGGAGAGTCCTCTTTACAAGGAAGGCAGAACGAAGGAACCGAATGCTCAATTGTATATAATGTATATAATGGAGGGAAATTGGTTCTTTGTGTATTTGATAAACTGTCTTGCCCTCTGAGGGCAGAAGTGCCCAAAAGCTTCATAAAAATCTGTTAAAAAGAGCAACTGCTGCCAGCATTTTCTCCTAAACTAGTTGGCAATTGCAGTTTGATTAATGACAAGAGAAGTTTCTCTTCTAGGCGATACATACGGGATGACACACCTCACCAGGAATAACCGTGCTTCAGGCATCGCTTACCTAGAAGCGATTGGAAGTAGCACTTGCTGTTTGGTTTAAAAAGACAGAATTGAAAGACTGGTGTCTTCAGTTGCAGATTTTCTTGCACTTTTCAGATGTTTTTTTATACCTGGTGTAGCTGGTAGAGAGATCTTCTGTGTGTTTTGTCAAACCCCATTTGTACAGGGGAAGGTTCATGTGTGTTCTTGTATCTCTGGCTTAAGTATGGATGAGTCAACTCAAAGTGTCAGACCAGAAGACTTTTATCTGTACATTCTCTCTCTAACCCTTTTTTGTGTATACAGAGTGATGCTTGAAAAGAGTTCCTGGAATGCATATTTAATTTGAGTGCCAACTGTGAAATTTCCACCCTCTCCCTCATTTTCTGAGGCCTCGCTCAGTTCAACCCTTCCAGAAATGGCATGCCAACTCTGCATTGAGGGAAAACTGACTTTAGTGCATTTGGGCAACTTGTTTACATTCAAAGTGGAATCAAAAACATGACCAAGTTTATATCCTGGTTAGATTCCTTCAGACATGAGCTAACCAGCTGGGTTTTACTTGAAAGTGGGGTGTGTTAAACACAGCAGTAACAAACACGCTTAAATTCTGTTGTAGCTGGAGTGGAACAGCCACCTGTGCTACCTCGCACAATGGCACCCTGCCTCCCTTCAGGACTGTAATGTGCAGAGGAAGCACCGCTGTGCTGTTCCACCAGCTGGGCAGCGAGCTGTTTTCTCCTCGGTCATCATGTCAGCGGGACAGAGGAATGGGTGAGGAACAGGATATGACAGAGCTGGCAGTTGGTCTTGGCTAGTGTTACCGAAGCGGGGGGTGCAGTACAACACACGGGAAGCATTCTCTGCCATGGTCTGACTCACTTGGCTTGTTACAGTACACAGAGTACCTGTAGCTGTTGTGCATTAGGCCAACTGCAGAAGGGGAGACCCTTGATCACTTAGGGCAGAACAATTAACACTTCCTCTACCAAAACGATGTTACATTTTACAGGGCAAATACAGAGCAGTTCTCTTTTACAGGAAATACCAGGTAGACTAGTGTCTTAAGTGCACTACTCCTACTAAGTGCCTGGGAGAAAGCAATGGTGACAGGCCTGGCCTCCCCAAATGGCTGTGCCACGCACGCTCTTCTGCAGTTGGTATGATGGAGCACATGAACCTCTGAGAGCAGACAGAGTTTCCAGGCTGCATTAGCAATGACACGCAGGACATTATATTAAAAAAATGCTTTTACTGAGAAATGTGACTTTACGTTGCATATGGCCTCGTTACATTTGAGTTACAGGTGTAATGCCAAGAAGTTTCATTCCGTTGGCTAGAACTGAGCGTGCTGCTTGAAAGAGACAGAGCCTTGCCTGGAAAACAAGAATAGCTGTCAGCTTACGGTATTGCTACAGAATAGGGTGTAGTTGTCAGGACAGCAGTTAGGAGGAGCCTGTCAGAGGTGAGAGCACTGTGTGTATCCTCTGTCCCCATGCAGGGCACTGGGATTTGAACACACATACGCTCTGAATATTGAGTAACACGGCAGTGGTGTCAGAATTCACAGTAGCTGTTGATAGCTCATTGCAGTGTCAATGGAGGGACACTTGTCAACGAAGGGAAGCTGGAAAGCAGTGTCCTGCCCAGTCTAGTACCCTCGGTGCAGAGCGACCAGAGGAGATGCCTGCAGAAGAGCTAGCAATGACATGACTAAAAAGTGAAAGTCTTTCATGTGCCACAGGCTGTTACAGCCTGAAGATACTGCTGGGATCCCTCCTCTCGCTGTGCTGGGGTTAGAGGCTGTCAAGCAACTCTGGGCTGCTTTGAAAGTTTCGCTCTTCCCTGTCAGTGTCTTGGTGGTTACACAGCTCGCTGCTCAGGAAGGGCTCCATCAACCTTGCTCCAAAAAAAATAGTCCTTGAAAGTTGTCACACTCTATTTAGAAATATTTTTTTTTTTGTTACAGGATAAGGAACTGAAATTTTCCTTGAGCTTGGACTGCCTTGGTCCATCTTAAAAGGCAGGAATACCTACAGCATCTAAGCTCAAATACAGAGTGCAGCTCCATCAATTCCACTGAATTTTTTTTTTTTTTCCCTCACAACACAGCTCAACACTTAAATGTGATTTCCTGCCACCATCAGGCAGGTAACTGCTTTTGAAATAGATGAAAGAGAAAATAAGAAAGGCAGTGTAATTAGTATATCATTCACCGAGCAGTTAAGGGGTCAAATATTGCCTGGGAGATCAGTAGAAAATAATTTGCAGCTATTTGGAACTGCACATTAACAGTTGTCAGGCTCCATGCTTTAGCTAGAAAGGCAATACAGACAACTTGGGATCTGTAGGTGGCAAGAAGGAGAAGACAGGTTCAGTTATCTCCTAATTCTCTGTCTTCCCACATAACCACTAAAGGAAATAATTGGAAATTAACCAGCAAGTTAAATGCTCAGGTGTTTACTTTTAACAAGGTCAGAAGGAAAGATGATGAGAAGGAATGAGCTTTGGCTGGGTTTGGAGCAGTTGTCCTTATGGAGCATGCTCTTCTGGGAAGGCAGCCCCTTCCAGAAGGCACAGCCGTGAACAGCAGCCCCTGCCCTCTCAACACCATGCTGCCCACAGGACAGCCGGCCCGTGGCCCCTTGGCCTGCAGGCATGTATTTGCCCAAGCGCTCACACAGCAGGGTTGGCAAAGTACGTGTGGATCGTTCCGCTGGGACACCCTACATGGACTCCAGCCACCTAACAAGGTGGTGCCATACCTGGGCTAGTTCAGGGGCGCTGCCTTTCACAGGAAGAGTTTTATGTGCCACGGCTGCAAGATGGCTGAAATGGAAAAAAAGGTGAGAACGCTGAGAACAAGCAAGTGTCTTGACAAGAGTAGGGCTATGGGCTACAGAAAGCAGCAGAACTGGAAAAGCCACAACTGCAGCATGCTAGAGACTTCTTTCCAACAGCCCCATTCACCTGGCTTAGGGAGGGCATGGTTTTCTGTAGCCTGCATGTTGTCAGGGCATGCCATCAACAACTTAATGCTCATAAAATAACCCCAAAACAATCACTCCCCCCCTGCCCCCCAAAAAAGCACCACCCAAAACTGGTCTGGAAAGGTCCTTGAAATCCTGAGGTGCAAGATTCCTTATACAATTTTCCTTAACTTGTGAAAGCCTTCCCCATACACAGGCTCCACAGCTTCCTCCAGCAAGTCCACTCCCGTGTTTCACTGTGCTGTTAAATCAGACAGGTCCCTATGGGGACCCTCCCTATGGAGGTCACCTACGCAGTGTGACTTACAGTAACGATATGCTTTGTCCATTTCAACACATAGGCTGAGATCAGTGGTTAAAAGGGGTTTGGACAAAATTTCCTAGCTGAAATTTTGAGATTTGAGAGTGTATTATCAGCTCAAATCTGCTCTTTGAGATATGATTAGTCCAGTGTGATTTTGGGTTCAGACACTGGGTTACAACCAAGTGATTCTTTTTTCCTGAAAGCAGTTAGTTTCTCAGGAGGCTCCTGGCTCCTTCGTTCCTAGTTCCAACCCCAATCTCTATTATATTATTTGCTATCCTACTTTATACCTTTCCCACTCCAGAGAAACTGTCCCACAAATTTACATCTTCCCACTCTCTTTACTCTTCAAAGCAGTGCAGATGCGAGGGCTGCAGAGCCAACTCAGGAAGACCTGTCCTTACTGGAAATGGATGCCAGTATCAGCAATCACCTTACCTAAGTGTGAGGAGGTAGCTGACAATGTGCTTGGGTTGCAGATCCTGAGAAGATCTATACAGAACCTCATCATACCTGCGAAGAAAGAAAAAGATTGTTCGGTGTTAAAGCAGTAGGAAGGTGAACACAGATATAAGGCTCATCAGACTTGCTTAAGTCAGAACAAACACACAACCACAACTGCAGAATTAACGAAAATAACCTTCTGAACCAGACCTAAGCCATGTAATTAGTACAAAAGTGTTTATTTCTTCCTCTTTGACTTATTATTGAAGGAGATTGCTTCTGCTCCTCATCATGCAAACAGTGTAGATGGCAGAGCTCAGAGAGGCGGGCTATAGCAAAGAGAACACAAGAGCTATATTTGCTCCTGGAACATTATGTCTAGTTCTACATTTCAACACTAATTGTAAGTTCCTAGAAGCAAACAACACATATTAAATAACCAAGGCAGTCAAAATAGTCCCTTAGAGGATGTTGCCTTTAGTAAAAGCCGCTTAGAATCCTAAGTAGCTAAAGGGAATCTTGTAACATAGAAAAGACAAAACCAAAGTGGGTTTACATAATTCTAGAATAAGATTGACTTCTTATGTAAGACAGTATTAAACTGGATAATACAGGCAGAGTCCTAGAGATCTGTTTTCTTCATGTGTTCTGCTGTCCATTTGTGCACATCCTCTTTTTCACAGCCTGCAAGAAGTTACCAACACCTCTGGAGCTGAACAGATTTCAAATTCAAAGTGGGTAGCGGGTTTCCTGGTCTTTGCTCAGCTCCCAGGCCCATCCCTGCCAGCACGCCCAAGCTGAACTTCCCTGGGATCCCCCTCCTTCAAAGGCAAGCTGCAGGAGAACTGGGGAGTGAGCTCTGATAATGAGGGAGGGCTCAGTGGTCACGTAAGAGCTACAGGACCAGGGAGAGAGTGGTCCCCATTCCCTTGGTGGGCAAGCTACAGAAACACCTCTGACACGTGCATTCAGCAGCTCAGCTCAGCCAGCACACCCCAGGCAGCCACTGTTCAAACAGGGAAGGTCGCTGCCTTTATACCACTGCGCAACAGATGCGAGAGACACAAAATCAGGGGAACCTCTGTGTTGTCTCAGGGACAGCTTAGATACCAGCAGCTCTTGGCCCCACAGAGACAGTGATGTATAGAAAAATTGCTATTAACTTAACAAGCACCATCAAACAGCCCTTAATAACGCTTCATGAAGCAACAAAGTTGGTATCCAATGAAGAGGCCTTCTTTTGATACCAACTTTGTTGCTTCATGAAGCTGCCATTTCAGTGTTGGCCTACGATAACTTGATAGATTACATTACCAGTTAACTAAGTCCACTTTTGTGGGGATATACATGTTACCTTCAATCTACTATTCGTTAGTCTGCAAAGTTAATGGTATTCAGAACTGTTCAGCTAATTTTAAGGGCAAATGTTTGGTAGCTTTTCAAACAGCAGAAGCGGAGCCCCAGGAAGTGGGCTTCTGACAGCTCAGGAGTGTTTACCATGGAACCTTTTCAACAAGAATCTACTCATGGCAACTCACAAGGAGGACATAACAGTAATTGTTACTCCTGAAATCATGGGATATTTAAACATGAGCTTGTTAGCCACTGAGCGCCTGGTCTAATGGATAACCTAAATCCTGCTTTCCGCTGGAAGTCAGGACCCCAGGAGATGTTTCATACAGATTCCATACGGTGCCTGGCCAGACTCAAAGGCCTTTGCAATAAGCAGACCTGAAGCTCTATAAAAACAAGACCCCTGCAGTGGAGCAACAACCTCTGTTTGTATAAGGACACATCTAGGATGCAGCTGTCCCTGCAAATTGACCCAAAATACATTAAACCTGTCAGTTTTCACACAGAAGACGGGCTGATCTGATAAAAACCAAGAAACGACCCATGAGTTTTCTGTGAAATACAATTACACTGGATAAATAAGACACTACTGGTCTTACTTAGAGTGCTGGCTGGTCCTGTTCAAGAGAGCATGCAGCATACAACAAATTGCAGGCAGACCTCTTGAGGCAATTCCAGTTAATGGTAGGACTCTGCAAGCTACAGTTGCAGGCTAAGAGGAGCCACCTGGGACTCTGGCATGACTTTTGGAAGTCTGAATTCTAAACAGATGCCCTCAAGAAGGCTTTAGGGTGGCCAAAGGAGTTAACTCCCCGGCAATGTGCAGTGCGCAGTGCGGTATATAGGACCACTCACTAAGAATTCTGAATGCCTCAATTACTTCCAACTCCATCACAGGCTGCACAACATGGACAACTCCCTTGTCTCTGTATTTTAATTACACGCCTATGAAATAATGAAAACAGAAACTGCTCAACTTTAAGACTGCATTAACGAAGAACATTACTGCTGTTAACAGGTATTAGTTGCACACATTCGGTAGCTCTGAAGGATGTTGAGCTACTGAATGTGCATGCACATCCTCCATTTCACCTCACCCAGGAGCACTTCCTCTCCCCTCTCCCACATGACAAAAACAGAACAAGAGGGACCAAGCAAATCTGCAGCAAATGTTTATATAGAACTTAGCATATTTCTGTGAAGACAAGAAATAATTAAGAGGCTCATGTACACAGAGCATGTTCCAAATATTGCTTTTGCCCTCATGTGGCTTCTAAAGTCCACGAAGATTGCAAGTGAGGGCTACTTTTGCAATCCTTATGACCCAACAGACAAGCCATTGCCTGAAATAGCCGTTTTTCTCTTACGATTGTGCAGTCTGTGCCTGCTCAACAGGCTGGCAGCAAATCCAGAAGTTTATTTTAAGGGAACTGGTATTTGGAAAGAAAACCAGACAAACCTGAGAAGATGCTGAAGAACAGAGATGGCATCTGGCTCTTGCAAGCATGCCACATTAATGTCAGTTAGCTGCTCGTTCCCATGCATCTGTTCTAAACTAAAATATAAGAATGAAAAACAAGTGTTGGATGAAAAACTCCTGTTAGCAAAGCTGAACAAGAAAACCAGTAATTTGCATTTTTAAGAAGAAAGGGTAGGCATCATTTGCTCAAGCTGAAGGGAACACTGAGACAGACTAGCTGACTTCAACCCAACATAAAAAAAAATTAAAATTTGTGCTAGCCATTCAGTATCAACAGGATTAGAGATATGCATGGCCAACAGGTCCAGAAGCTGATGCTAAAAGGACTAGGGAGGTAGTCAATACCCTAGTAATGGTACCCTAGGACCATCAATAACTAGATAATAAGGGAGTACCAGAGGAACAGACTACACAAAGGGATCACGCTTGAATGCTTTCCCTGAATATCATCTCCTGTTACCATTGCCTCCAGCAGAATATCAGGTTGGTACAGACCTTTGGCCTGATCCTGGAAGGTATTTTAACATGCTTTTATGAAAATACATATCGATGTCTGCATTAAAAATGCTCTGACAGATCACTGTAATTGATAAAACTGTTCAAAATGGACTCTTCTGAAATTCTTTTAAAAAAAAACCAATTAAACATGTCAGGTGTTTGAGCTGAGTGAACAGGAAGGCATCTGCTTTTAACCTTGGTTACCACCAGTGGAAAATAACAGAATGTTAAAAACAAAAACAAAACCAAAACCAACCAAGTTCTATGATTTGGTATATTTTACAAGTACAGGCATTTTCATTTTTACATCAGTTTCCTTTAATCCTAGGGCTACCGTTCTTCATCACTGACATCAACCACACAGAGAGGCTGTTCTAGAACTGAGAAAGTATGTGGACAGTTAGCTCAGCCCTGTGGAAATGAGGTGGAAATTTCA
This sequence comes from Sula dactylatra, assembly GCA_013389905.1. Taxonomy (NCBI): domain Eukaryota; kingdom Metazoa; phylum Chordata; class Aves; order Suliformes; family Sulidae; genus Sula; species Sula dactylatra. Next base: position 45,164 of record WEKW01021892.1, on the reverse strand, counting down.
TTTTAATTGGTTTGCTCTTCTGGGAAGTCTCAGTGATTCCTTTCATAAACACATCTCTGCTGAAAAAGTGATCATGTGTCATATTTAGGGAAGGAGTTAACATTACTAATTAACAAAGCAGTAAGTCAATAAGGTTAAAATACATGTCAAACTGTACTTCTGCATTCAACCGTTCCTCTTACCTATGGAGTCTGGCATGGGTGTACTGCAAGAACACGCCTGTATCTCCACGACTTTGAAGAGCTCGATCCCAGCTAAACTGATAGTCAGATGACAGAAGGCCCCGGAAGTCCTGGAACAATAAATTAATGTCACCTAGATATGGCTCTCCATCTCAATTTTTAATTTCACAGAAGATGCGAACACCTCAGGAGGCAGCCCAGACTCACCTGAATGATTAGCGCCGCAAGACCAACTTTCTCTGCTGTCTCCATGGGGTCTTCTATCTCTTTGGTTGCTGAAGAGCAACAGAGAAAAAGAAATCATAAGTCCCTAGTAGCGTAACGACTTCCTTGCTCAGACTTGGAGATCATAGAATCATAGAATCATTAAGGTTGGAAAAGACCTCTAGGATCATCAAGTCCAACTGTCAACCCAACACCACCATGTCTCCTAAACCATGCCCTGAAGTGTCACATCTACGCAGTTTGTGAACACCCTCCAGGGATGGTGACTCCACCACCTCTCTGGGCAGCCTGTTCCAGTGCCTGACCACTCTTAACGGGAGATGCCAATAAAACAGCATCTTTAAAACTGTGAACTAGCAAAAAGGAAACTGTCAGGATGCATACAGCAAGAAGTCCAGGATATAAATCTTTCTTAGAATCATAGAATGGTTTGGGTTGGAAAGGACCTTTAGAGGTCATCTAGTCAAACCCCCCCACAGTAGCAGGGACATCCCCAACTTGATCGGGTTGCTCAGAGCCCCATCCAACCTGACCTTGAATGTTTCCAGGGATGGGGCCTCCACTACCTCTCTGGGCAACCTGTTCCAGTGTTTCACCACCCTTATTGTAAAAAATTTCTTACTTATATCCAGTCTAAATCTAGCCTCCTTTAGTTTAAAACCATTACCCCTTGTCCTGTCACAACAGGTCTTGCTAAAGAAATTGCCCCCATCCTTCCTGTAGTCCCCCTTTAAGTACTGAAAGGCCACAATACGGTCTCCCCGCAGCCTTCTCTTCTCCAGGCTGAAGAAGCTGAGATAGAGCTGTTTCCAACAGGCTTTTTCCAACTTCCCCTAGTACGTGTAATGCAGATTTTGAGGTCAGAAGGGTTCATTACAACAGCCTAGAATGACTACACTAAATTCCTCTTCACAATTCAGACAGCCAGTTTCTAAGATCAGGAAGAGAATGACAGGGCAATTCAGATTTTGTTTTAAAACTGATAAAAAAAACTCCAAGTGATATGGAGACATAAATAGTCAAAGAAAAACTGTTCCAATGGCTAATGGAGCATTCAGATGTACATTTAGAGAGTACTCACACCATTTGGTGTGGATATCTAAACTGACTATACTTGGAGAATCTGAACTGAGAGAATCATAGAATGGTTTGGGTTGGAAGGGATCTTTAAAGGTCATCTAGTCCAACCCCACTGCCATGGGCTGGGACACCTTCCATTAGAGCAGGTTACTCAAAGCCCTGTCCAGCCTGGCCTTGAACACTTCCAGGGATGGGGCATCCACAGCTTCTCCGGGCAACCTGCTCCCATACCTCACCACCCTCATCATAGAAATTTTCCTTCTTCCAGTCTAAACCTACTCTCTTTCAGTTTAAAACAGTCATTCCTTGTCCTGTCACTACAGGCCCTGGTAAAAAAGTCGTTCCCAGTCTTTCTTACAAGCTCCCTTTATATAATGAAAGGCTGCAATAACAACATCTTCCTGGAGCCTTCTCTTTTCCAGGCGGAGCAACCCCAACTCTCTCAGCCTTTTTTCATGGGAGAGGTGTTCTAGTCCTCTGAGCATTTTTGTGGCCCTCCTCTTGACCGGCTCCAACAGGTCCATATCTTTCTTGTACTGGGGACCCCAGAGCTGGACGCAGCACTCCAGGCGGGGTCTCACCAGAGCAGAGTAGAGGGGCACAATCACCTCCCTCGACCTCCTGGCCACGCTGCTCTTGATGTGGCCCAGGATACAATTGGCTTTCTGGGCTGCAAGTGCGCATTGCTGGCTCATGTCCAGTTTTTCATCCACCAGTACCCCTAAGTCCTTCTCCACAGGGCTGCTCTCAATCCCTTCATCCCCCCAGCCTGTATTGATACCGGTGATTGCCCTGACCCATGTGCAGGACCTTGCACTTGACCTTGTTGAACCTCATGAGGTTCACTTGGGCCTGCTCCTCAAGCCTGTCCAGGTCCTTCTGGATGGCATCCCTTCCCTCAAGTGTATCAACTGCACCACTCAGCTTGGTGTCACCTGCAGACTTGCTGAGGATGCATTCGATCCCACTGTCGATGTCATTGATGAAGATATTAAATAGTATTGGTCCCAGTACAAACCCTTGAGGGATACCACTTGCTACTGGTTTCCACCTTAGACATTGAGCCACTGACATATAACTCTTTGCACATGGCTAACCAGCCAATTCCTTATCCATATAACAGTCCAGCCATTAAATCCATATCTCTCCCATGTAGAGGGAAGGATGTTGTGGGGAACCATATCAAAGGCCTTACAGAAGTCCAGGTAGACAACATTCATAGCTCTTCCCTTGTCCACTGATGCAGTCACTCCATCATAGAAGGCCACTAGATTAGTCAGACATGATTTGCCCTTCTCCCTGAGTAGACATGACAGGAACCTCTCCAAAGCTGCTCTAACTAAATAGACTGAACTTAAGTCTATCATCACAAAACCTAATTAATCTGGAAAAGTCCAAGAGAGAACGCCCTTGCAACAGCTGCAGAGACATTTCTGCAAAGCCATTTCCAGCTTTTTCACAACTCAAGTGATATTCTTCAGCAGATAAGCAGCATGCTGTTGTGTACAGAAATTCACCAAAGGGCCTGTTTCATTCCCTGTCTCACAGGGAAGTTCACAGGCCCAAGCTGGTGCCCCAGTTCGTCAGAAGTACAGTAAAATTGCCTACATAACAGAACCTTAGATGCTGGATCTTCTGGGAAATCAATTGCTTGTGTTTGGATCCACAACCTTGCCTAGTAAAACGGTAATGCTTTTGACATACATAACGCTTTCTATTTTTAAACTCAGATCACAGCGTGCTCTACCAGGGTCTCCTCTTCCTGTTTGCCTCTGCTGGAGAGAAAGGAGGATTCTTATCACAGTCTTTCACAAGACAAATCTGTTCCACTTTAGCAAGGGCCGAGTGCATGTTTTTAATGTGGTACACATAATCTATTAAATTTGCAGAGTTCGGCTTATGATATCCTGTCCCAGCCGATTTCCCACTAACAGCAGAATATGGAGAATTCAGCTGTTCTCTCAAGGCACTGCTTAAGCTGAAACAGTTTTGCAGTACAGTTTTAGTATGTTTGGATTTCTGCCTTTTACTTTGCTATTTCTTCGTGCCCGGTCAGCAAAGCCAACTGAGACAACTTTGAGTAGTTCACACTACTTTGCTACTTACAAAATTCAGAAAGGATTAAGTTTGAAAAGTGTGGGGATAGTTCATAGCCCTGAGAAGTCTCAGACTAGCTATTTGTTCACAAAGACAAATATGTTTAGATTACATTATTACATTTCATAACTAAGATTTCTTTCAAAACCAAACAACTGTCTCAGAATTCAGGCTTTTGTTTAGATGCTTGATGAGATGCAGACAAAGCTATCTAAGAGAAAGTAAGGCGGCAAAGGAAATAATAGGCATTATAGAGAGGATTTATGTGGACTGCAGGATTCACTGAGATGAGTAGAAAGAAAAAGGATGCCAGTAATGGTAACATAAATAGCAGAAGAACTGTGTACATTTAATAGCAAAGAAAGAGTTTATGCAAAGGTATTTAACTAACCAGCTCCAGCTCCACACAGGCATGATTTTTAAAGCTAGCACTGGCTGTTAGATGCCCAACTCCCAAAATCTTTTCAATGACAGTGAGGCATTTTGATGCCACACAAAAGTTTGTAATATTTTCCACTGCGTATCCAAATGCTTTTCAGACATTGCTATGAGTCAGGGACTTAAGATTTCTAATTTAAGAAAGGGGAAGTAAGGCAGGAATTCAAACATAAGAAGGAAAATTTCTACGAGCACAGGTAGTATTTAGGATCTAACGGATAAGCTCTGGGGAATGGTGCAGTGCCATCTGAACACATTGCTTCTTTTAGCTGTTCTGGCTACTGCTTGTGCAATGGAACATGGGTCTGTACCTCTGCCCTGTCAGTTTAGTCCAGCATAAAAATAAGTTTGCTTTGCAATCAGCTATGATACTGACCTTTAAACTGAAGCTCTAAGCTCCATGCCTCTCTGCAGTAAAACTGGTTTGAGTCGAGGGTCACCCCTCTATCATTCTGCCTGCCCCCCTTCTCCTTGTCCACTCTACAAGAAAAATTATCTGGATTAAAAAAGCCGAGGAGGCAGAGCAAGGAAGATGCACACTACTTAACCTGATCTGTTCATTGATTCAATTCAGCACCTAACTCCAGAAAGCACAAGAGGGGGCGGCATTTCACTGGGAACTGCTTGAATCTTCACTGCATCAAGAGGAAATGGCTCTGGAGCCGCAGCCGGAGGTGCAGGCAAACATCCCCTTCAGCAGATTCTGCTGCAGAGCACTGACCTCCTGGGGACTCCGGAAACAGTCATGAGGCTGGGAGGATGGCAGGGAAGCAGTTGCAGACAAGCTACAGCAAATCTTGTCAGAGAAATCTGTCAGAGCTGCAAATGCTTTGGATGAAATCTGTCTGTTCCCTGAACTCCAGCCCCAATCCCACTACTGACTAGTTTGTCCCTCCAGAAAAAAGCAACTGTTGTCGCTCAAAGGCAGGTACATCCTTCCCAGTGCACAAGCATGATGAAATAATTTCACTGAATGTTAAAATTTGCAAATCTGTAATTTAGGGAAGTTCACAGAGTTGCAAAGGATTATTTTAACATTGTTTATATTATGGGAGATACCAAAAGCACACAGATCAGGGCATATCACTGTGATAAGACTGATGCAGGGAAAAGTGAAAGGTAGAAAAGACAACGCGTTATTGATCAAGACAGAACATCAAAAGAAATTAATAAGACCTGAAAGAGCTAACTTTTTGTGGAAGCCATGTTTTGTAACATCCTTGAGCGAACCTCATTTAAAACATCTTCCAGGAAAATTACTTCTCCTCTCCGAGTCTTCATCCCTTGCACTAGACCAAAAGACACATGCTGGCACCTGTGTTGAAAAGCAGCAGGACCTAAAATTACATTTTAATCAAGAGAAATGTTTGCAGTGCTTGTTCAGAGCTGGATTCTTACCAGGAAACGGCAATAGCAGCTGAATAAATAGCGCTCCAATGTGGGAAGCTTGGTGATATAATCAGTAACCCTCATTTCAGCAACCAAAGCTCCATACTTATTATATAATGGGAAAATTATGATCAGAATTATGATAACCTGGTCATTTGCGTGCTCTTGGGAGCCTCTCTTGCTACTAGCTTTAGTACAGAGGACTCAATGCAATAAATTGCAATAAATTGAGGAGAGGCAGGATGTAGACAGATCAAATTACTGTGGCAACACAGATCTGTTAATAACGTTAGAAAGGGAGTTATAATAATTCCATTGTAGCCACATTAAACTAAAACTGTAATTAATCATTGCTAATAATAAAACATTCGTTGCTTCTGCTCACAATAATCCCAAGCATTATTCTGGATCCTAACGCAATTTTAGTGCAACTTTAAGCACTGTGAAAGGAGGAAGACTAATATTCCTGAAGGCTAAAATCCTATATTCAACCACAAAAAACATGCAGTCTTTCAGAGAGGAATGTGATTTAGTCTGCAGACCCATTATTAACCTTTACTCAGATTGCTAACAGGATTGGTAATTACAATGAATAACAGTGGGGATAAATTTCCCTGCAATAGATATTTCAAGCCTGAAGCGTGATTCAAACTCAGATTCATATCTCTGCTAAAATATCATACTTCAAGAAGTAATTGTTTAATATGTCATCACACAACATCCCAGAAGCTATGCCATAAAGTCTCTGAAAGATTGTTTCCCTTTTTCCCATTTTTACATCAAGCAGTTTTGAAAGACCTGTTAAACGAGAGACAGGGCTGCTTTTCACATCCTGAATGCATGGTGATGCCTCCCTTCGCAAATAAAGCAGACTAGCAGGAGTGGACGTAGAGTTGAAAGGCTTGTGCCGAGGACCTGAGGCTCATGTTGCACACCATTCTGAAGGTTTTGTTTTCTTATTTTTTTCCTCCTTATCGGACTAGCATTAGTTGGGTCCTACACGCCAAATGTCTGCTTGTAATCTGGAGTTCATTAGTTGCACACCAGCAGAACATCTTGTAGCTTAGTTTATCCAAAATGCCTACATGATGTGCTACAGTGTGGTGGCAAGTGGACATAAGCAGGAGATTCTCTTCAAAAGAGCACTCCACTGAAATTCCAATGTACTTATTACCCATTCCTGGGGGTGGGGAAGAAGGTATATAAGATTCATAAATACATACCTTTCTGCCCAGTCATAACCCATGAGCTTCAGTATTTGGAACAAATGTTGAAAGTGATTACTTTGACTTTTATCTGTCTAAGGAGAAGAATTGGTGCATATTAGAAAACACTCTAAGTCTGATAAGGATTAGCTTTTAACACACAAACACACAACACCACAGATACTGTGTTATGAAGAATGGCAGGTTTTGTCCTTACAGGCTCCAAAATACATATCCAAATGTAGTCTAAGTGGTTAGCTTTAAGGGAGAAGTTTGCAGTCTGACAGTGTGGATTATATTTAATTCTTCGCATAAAAAAGTGTTTTCATCTCCTGTTTTGAACACAACGTTCAACGGAATCTTAGCACCTCTTCTAACAATACATCACATATTTTTAAAAGTTTTGAATATTTTGCTCGTATCAATGCATTTTTATGAAATAAGTAGGATTTTTTAAAAATATAAATTGGTGAATCCACTGATTTACAGCATTATAACTAATAACCTGATTTAATGTTCTTTTAAGCAAATTGATCTGATGAAAACGAGATGATCTTACGAAATAAGACTCAAGAGCCGCTAAATAATTTTCTTGCAACAAGATCGGGGTTCTGAAATACATTTGTATTTAATAATTAAAGACTAAAATCATCAGTGTTCTCACTTAAACCCATGAAGATCTCCCGCCTCTGGTAACACTGAGTAAAGTCCTAACCCAGTACAAAGCGCTGCCACAAAACAGCAGCAGAACTCAGCAAGGCTGGCAGTTCCCTTCATCAGGCTATCTGTCCCACAAACTCTCATTAACAGTTCAATGTTATCGACCTCTCATTTCATGACCCACTTTCTCAGCCTTCAGAAAGTCAGAAATGATAGAAATACTAACCATGTTATTGAAAAACTATGCAACCTTAGCAAGCTTGAGAGAACAGGACGAGACAGGCTAACCTGTCGTTTCCAGCTTGAATGAGACATTGATTACAATGGTCACATCGATCACGCCACAGTGCGGTTTTGCTGCCTATCTGTTTGGACTAGGAGTAGATCAAAGAGACCCAGGTAAGGAAGTGAACAGTTACTGGAGTTCAGCTACGAGCAGTGAGGCAGCTCAAGACTATTGCTTCTGTACTTGCTTGCTCCATTAGCTTAACATTCAGCCCCCGTCCTAATTTGTGCCAAATATGCACCCAGTTATTTTCTTTCTTTCTAATTGTTCCTTCTCCCTTGGTCCCTACTACCTCGTGGTATAAAAAACCACAAATAATTACCTACCCATATGAACTAGGCAGGAAGCTTCCTTAACTTCTAATCCATTCCACTTTCACAGCCACACTGCTCTTCAATACCAGTGAATCTATTATGTTCCAGTCAGTAGAGGCAAGCTCCCCCCAAAAAAAACACAGCAAAACCCACCCTGTTCTATGACCACCTGTGGGAATGACAAGTTAGTGGAAACTTCCTGAAGACTGAAAATAAAAGAAGAAATGTGACTTAACTAAAAGTCACACTTTAAACTATCTGGGTATTTAATTTGATGCTTACTGATCTCTCCCCATCCCCTGAATCATGGTATTTGTAACATTATGTTGGCTTTTGAAAGAGTTGTACCAGAGAAGATTTATGGGCTTTGCCAAACACGTCACAAAGAACATGCCAGAAACCTGCAGATTTTTTTCACGGGTCATTAATTGACTTCACATAATAGAACACGGTTTTAAAAATGTTTTTTTCTAAATCTGGGAAAAAGAAAATTTAAAAGCATCATATGATATGTCCTTGGTAATACTAAAGCAAAAAAGTTTCATACAAGTGAGGAGATAATCCTGCTTTTCGTTACTAATACTGCTGGAATAGTTAAAGAACAAAATAATCAGACCAAGAAACATAAAAAGATTCCCTGTCTACAACTGCTCCAGACTGATTAAGCAGTACTTTATGTGTGACTTCTATGTAATGAAACCAAGGCATTGTTCAAAGCCATAAAAATTTACATTTCAGATAAGGTATCAGGACTTTAGAACAGACTCAGATTCATTTCAGAACATTAATTTCTAAATTTCTAAATGAACATTTTACAACCCCTTAAAGCACCAGCAGCTTTTTCTGACTTGTTTAAATATTAAATATAACATTTACATAGAAAATACAATGTCAATTGAGTAAAAGTTCCTTTAAAATTAATTGCAATGAATTTTTAAAGCAGAAAATAACTCCAGAGCTGATTTTTCAGCTGTTCTGTGGGTCATGAACTGAAACAGAACCAAGAAACACTGCCACATTGAGACACAGTTGCTGGGCAGTAAGGGCATCTATTTTACTGCCAAAAATACCATGTGCCAAAGTTATACTGGGAGCAAGAGGCCCCCTGGATTATTGGCGAGAGTCAGGCTCTAAAGTGTTTGGTGAATCTGGAATGACTTACCACATAAATCATAGTATCCCAGCTGTGCTTATTCATTCGGTCTATAGCAGCAGCAAGATCTCTGGAAGAGATAATGAGAAACTATTTGGACTTTCACTCAAACATACCTCATTATTTGCCTCTTGGGAAAATAACCTACTCTTATGGAGGGAAGAGGACTGCCAGATTAGAAGGATCCATGTATGCCTTACACAAAAAAAGAGGGCATGTATGCTTTGTTCATGACATGTGTTTGAAATGTTTTGGTTTTTTTTTTAAACCACCAGTTATAAAAATTACTGAGGAAACAGTTCTCATGCACAGAGTAAGTCTGGTCTCTGCCTGCCTACTGGGACAATCAATCAACTGGGAGACTTGAGTCAACAACCCTCTCCTGGAAAACTAACCCAGTGCTCAGCATTAGGTTATATGATAAAAAGCTCATGTTCACACACACAAAGTAGTACAGAGAAACAACTTGCTCAAGCCCCTCCCACGGCTGTCATGGGAGAGCCATCAGCCCCATGTCCCAGTCTGAAACCCACCTCAGGGGTCACCAGGAGCAGCTCTTTGGACCACCTTCAGACTGAGGGAGGTTACTGCCTAAGGGACATGGGATGCAAGGGAAAAGCATTTTGTAATTGCTTTTTGCAATTTGCAATTGCAACAAGACTTACTATGGGATGCTTAGGGGAGGAACCAAAGATGGGAAAAGAGAGGGAGAAGATAATAAAAGGGACAGGTGGCTCATAAACAGATTGCTAGTTCATGTGTTTGTCCAGTTGTGCCCTGCACCTGATTAGCACAGTCTGTTCCGTGTTCTCATTAAACTCCATTTCAAACTTCTCCGGGGTGAGGGGGTCTCTCTTCTGTGTGCATGTGTGTTTGGAAGTCTAAGTATCAGCAACTGGAGTCAGGGACTACAGGTCATGTAGGCCATGCATCTGTGTTGCCACCAACTGAAGGGACTGAAGTTAAATGAAATTAAGTGATGGCAACTGCAGTCTGACCATGGGTTACAGGGGCCAAGGTGTCTCTGCTGCCAACAACTGGAGTGAGGGCACACACATCCACATGTGGTTGACAGCAAATATCAAGCTGAACTAGCCAGCAAGCAGGTGAAGTGCCCTGGGAGCCAGGTATGTGTGTGTCTTCAGAGATGAGGCACCCAGAGGAGTCTGTACTGTCAGGATCAAGGGATTCAGGCCAACTGTTGGAAAGACCATGGGGCCTGGGAGTTAACCGAGAGACCCGCCTGTGTGCATGGATGTCTCTACATCAGAGGCAACAGGATCCAGGGCGAGCTGCTGGATGGACCACATGTCTAAGCCCAGTTACCGGAGGGATCCGCTGCATCTGTACCAGCAACTGGGGTGGGGCTATGGACCGTGGGGGCTCGCATGCCCAAGTGCCAGCAAGTGGGGAGACTGAGTGGTGAAGCTCAGCTACTGGAGACATCCACATTGTGCACACGTACTCTAGACATATAATACGTATGTATATTACTTATGGAGATAATGTACCACATACATACATGTGCATATAAATATACACACATACATACATGTATATCACTTCACGCTATTAGACCTGCACCCTAATCAGCCAGAGAGCACAAATGGCTTCATTTTGTTCCCATCTGAGTGCTGAGTGGTTTGGTCCATGTTGCCCTGTTTGTTTGGCTCTGTGTATATACGCGTGTGTGTTTGTGTGCCTGCTGGGAACAGCTGCTCAGCCTCACTATGGTGGGACCTGTGGGCATGGAGCTGTGGCAGGCTTGCCTCTATCTGGCTACAGGATTCAGCAGCTCCCAAATGTGCAGGATTGACTGCAGCATCTCTCTAATTCGTCCTGAAAAGCTGTACACAGTTTACCCTGAGGGCTAGCCATCTGATTTATTTACAATACTGGGAAAAAGAAATTGTTAAGGCTTCCATATTAAAATACCCATGAGGCATTTTAGGATGCTGATAAGAAGGCAGGAAAACAGTAATAAAATTGATGGTACAGTGCTGGTGGTCCACTGAGTCAATGAAGAAATGGGTGAACAAACCATTTTTTCATGCATCACACTGCCAATAAACATTTTAAGCAAAGGGCTTTCTAAAACCTTCGTTATTAGGCAAGTGTTTATTAGATGAAGAGATCCCAGCTTTGTTTTCACAGTCAGCAGCTGGAGAAAGTATTACAATTTATGGAAAGAGATTTACTAACAGACTGCTTAAGGGGAGGAAAAGTATTTAAAAGCAGTTGTTTCTCCTGAGCCATTTTCATCCCATCATAGTTACATTGCTAGTTCCAGTTACAATTACTCTCATTCATCAAGGTGTTCCATCCCAGAAATAAAAAGCTTCAAAATCTGTACTATAAGTTACAAATGTAATCATATACCAAACTTTACTGACAAAATAAATGGCAAGAAACACAGATGGGCTTACTTGCCTTGTTATATAAAGCGATGTCCCATCACTACGCATGACAGTGGAAAACAATGAGAGGTCTTTCTTTTCTGAAAGATCCACAATTCCTGTCCCTTTTCTGTAAGTTGAGAGAAAACACTGAAGTAACTGCAAGCCAGATCAAAAATACAGGTAAAGTTCAGGTCAGACAGAGGTCAGAACCAAAATGAAGGCCTCTTGCCATAGAACCCCCCTCACTCTAGACAATCTCATTCTTTTCTTTGAATGACTGTATCCTTGAAGCCTTTTGAAGACCATTCCTTTAGGTTTGTTGTCACCACTGCTGATGCCAGGGATACGCCTGCCCGCATTCTGGTGCACTCCGTGACTACTGCTTCTGTCCCAGTTCAGCCAGGCAGCACATCAAGGCAAGGATCTTACCTAACTCCGCTCATTAAATGGCACAGGCAGCCTCTGAACTAATTAACAGCCTAAAGGGCCATTAGGAGTTGAACACTGTCATTGTACCTAATTTGTCACAGCCACGCTTCTGTGCCAGCCACAAGAAAAGGCAAACTTTATTTTTAGCTGTGATTGCACAAATGCTGTTGGCCTTCTACTAGAACAGCTACCAAAACCATCTAAAGAAAACTCTTCCCTTTAGATGACGTACACACCCCACTCATCATATTTCATTTGAAATGCAACTGAGTTGTCCAGCAAACTACACCAATAGATTGAATAATAAGTTCATACATTGTTTTCTGAAGGAGTCCTTTTTCCTCCAACAACTTTAGAACTTCCTGGGACTTCTCTTGGTAAAATGATTCTCCAGAATATTCATCAAAGTGTACTCCTAGACGCTGAAAAGTTCCAAGAATATCAAAGAAAGGAAACATTGTTAGACTGAAGCTAATCTTTTCTTCAAATTAAGTCAGATGATAGGTCTGTCTGTGTCATAGGTCAGACAGAGTGCAAAGATTAATTTTACTCCAGGAAATGTCACTTCATTGTTAAAAGGAAAGGATGTTTGGATTTTGATGTAATAGATTTCTACATTGGAAATAATCTCCTCGAGTTTAATACAGTGTTGGATATAACATTCATGAGAAATTGGGAGTAAACTGGAGAGAGCAATTAGTACCAAAAAATCTGAGCTAAGTCTCCATCACTGCTACTAGGAAGGCTGAGGGTACACTTAGGAGAGAGAGGATGACCTTAACTGTCGAAACTGGGTAAAAGGTAATAGGTTAATGTAAAAGACAAGGTTTCTAACTGGGGGCAACAAAGCTTTCAGTCCACCAGCTCAATACTTACTAGTGTGAAAAGGAGTTGGGAGGGAAAGATCTAGCTGTACCCGTCATCATGTGATCAATGATGAGTGACCATGATGATGCAGCTGCATACACAGCCCAAGACCCACTTACCCTTACAGGTCAGCTTTCCACTAGAGTTATCAAGGCTGTGTCTCGCTTAGGAGATCCTAATTTAGAGTACTTAGCATGAATCCAGTGGTATGTTTCAGGGAAGAAATTAAAGCAGAGCCAGGTTATCTGGATTGTCGGGGAAGGGGCAGGCCACTTCTCTTTTAACTTTGCAATCAAGGATGAAAGAAGACATGACCAATTTTTACAAATACATCAAGAGGAAGGAAATGGAAAAGTGCAATTTTAAGTTAAGAATAATACTAGAAGAAGGAAGTGGTATAAAACGAGTCACAAATTCTTTGGAGCTGCGAGTTCGAAAACAATGTCTAAACCCATCAAAACTGGGCACCCGTTCCAGAATTTCATTGCAAGAATGTGGGAAAGAAAAACACTAGCTAGTTTTCAGATGGACTCTTGAGTAAGATTACACGGTATTAATACCAAGAGACTGGATTCAGTGACAGAAGGTATATCTCACTCCTGTTTCCAAAATTCATAAGATTCATTTTGTGGTCAGTGGCACAAACATCTCCCATGAAACAGTGGACACCGGCTCCATTCCTGAGATTACAGTATGCAACAGATGGCCGTATATTAGCTCAACTCAACCTGCAGGTAACTTATGCACTGATTACTATTGTAAACTCCTGCTGCTATAATTACTTACACTCAATTTAATATGCAACATACACAGCTCTGCATTATACCAGAAGTGTGAAAACAGAGTTATCTCCTAATAAAATTTATTACATGGAAACTGTTAAATTTAGTGGGTTCTTGCTGACTTCAAAGATAAAGCAAAACTGAACAGCATTTATGTAACAGTGATTTGCTTTGTTGCCTAGCTTCAGGGCTTCTGAGAAGGGAAAATTAGTCAAAGGGTCAATTACATGGACTCCATTAAGCAAAATGCATCTAGGCTGTCAGCATCTAAAGTGACGGTCTGCTTGGATGTTAAATCTACTATCGTGCTTTATTCCAAACAGAATGAGGCATAACCTGGCATATTTAGAAATATTTTCCCCACAACACTGTAAAGTTTACTGGAAGGGCAATGAATTGACAACATTACAGCAACCTCTGTTCCTAGGTTAATTCACTGCTTGGCAGTCTCTTGGATGAAAAGGTGCTGTGCGCTCTCAATTAGATTGATGGAACAACAGATAAAAAGAGACCGTTCTACCAACCGCACAGAAGCAGTGGATGACTTGTACCTTATAAATTCGGACGTATTCCTCGATACTGAAGTTGCGAAATTGTTTCCAAAGCGACAATGTCTGCTCATCATGCTCCTCCAGTTTTCTAAAGAAATCCTTAGCCAGCTTTTTTGTGTTTTCATCTTCTGCTGCTTTGTTAATCTGCACATACACCTAAAATATAAAGGCACTGAAAATGTTGAAGTATAATCCTCTCCTCCAATAAAAATAAGCAGAACAAAGTTCTACAAGAACAATACAAATACATTTAAAGATGACATTTGTAACATCAAAATATTAAAGCTGTGTTAAAGGAACACATTTCCTATTTAAAGGATAAATGAGTAGTCCAAACTCCAATAGGAAAACGTGCAGCTTATCTTGAAACAAGACTAAGGCCATAATTCCTTACTGCTGTCATTATTATCCTCTTCATAACCTTGAAGCAAACTTCAGCAGCAGAATATGGAAGAACTAATTTATGCATGAAAGGGAAACCATCACAGACTTTTAAACCAGAGACTTTTCTTCAGAGGACCACAAAGCTGATAAGGCTTGATGTTTTACAAGCTCAAACCCCATCCCCCAAAAACCCAGTTCTCATCCAAAAGCCACTTACCTATAGTACGGTGCACCCATACTAATACATGCTGTCTCTCTGTGGCTGAAGTCAAGCCTATGAATGTCAACATCTGACTAGACACACACATATGCACTAAAAATGTTAAACCCCTTGCATTAGCCAACTTTCTCTATGTACAACAAATTTGGCTCTCCAGCTTGGAGAAGAGAAGGCTGAGGGGTGACCTCATTGCAGGCTACAACTGCCTCAAGGTGGGCAGCGCTGATCTCCTCTCTCTGGTGACCAGCAACAGGACACAAGGAAATGGGGAACTTCAGGTTGGACATTAGAAAAAGATTCTTTGCTCAGAGGGTGGTCGGTCACTGGAACAGGCTCCCCAGGGAAGTGGTCATGGCACCAAGCCTGTCAGAGTTAAAAGAGCGTCTGGACGATGCTTTTAGTCATATGGTTTAGTTTTAGGTAGTCCTGCAAGGAGCAGGGAGCTGGACTTGATCCTTATAATTCCCTTCCAACTTGAGATATTGTATGATTCTATTCTAGGATAACATATTCCTTTATATCTAAAGGCCAAATATTTACCCAGACAATGATTCCTTGCTTTCCACATGTAGCATTTTGAAAGCCCATAGAAAAGTTTTTAAAAAGTTAAAGTACTACATAAAAATAATTAACTAACTAGTGGTTATGCTATGCATTTAGAACCAAATAGTTCAATGCTGTTTAACTTTGAAGTCTTTGTAAGGGAGTTTTAATCCCAAATCACTGTAATCTTGATTAAAAAAAAATAAATAATTATAAAAACTTCACTCCTGAAATGCTCAGACAAGGAGTTTTTCAACAATACCTTGCTTGAATGGGTCCCGCCTATTAAAAAACCAAAAGCTTCCACTTTTGAAGTGGAAAACTCTTGAACTTTTCCCCTTCCTTTTATGTCTCAAGATTTTTTGAGATTTTAACAGGGAGTACTGCTGACAAGCCTCAAAGATTAATGTTTGCTTAGTTCTGCCACAAAAAAAAGTTTAAAGTAGAGGGAAAATTCAATCCTTTCCAAGAACAATGTTCCCCCTTCCCCATCAGTAGCTTCACACATTCTAACTCCTCTCCCCTCCCCAATCTTTGATGTTATAAAGCAAAAATAATGCAAAAGGCATATTTGCATCTGATTCTTGACCAAAATGGAGGGTGCAAAGAGATTTGGAAAGGTACATTTTTCTGCACATTTATTTATACAGAAATTGTGCTACAGAAGTTTTTTTTTAAATGAACTGTAGGAAAGATTAGTTTCCCACAACAGCAGAAAAACACCACTTTGAAACACGCCTCAGTTTTTAATATAAACCAGGAATACAGCTGAACAAACTAATTTGGTCTCAAACAACTACTGTTTTAGAACCTTTTAGAACCTTTGACCGAATACTGTTCTCTGCACTTGAAGGTAATTTTTTTAAGGTTTTAAAGACTGCACGCTACTGTAATAGATGCTATTTAAAGCTTTAGTGCAAAATCCAAGTATTTGAAATGTAAATCCTAAAAACGGACTGAAATTATAAATAAAAATTAAACAATATGCAGCAATGCACAACCACAAGAATATGACTACTTGTTATCTCTTTAAATCAGTCCTAAAATCAGCTCTAAAACACCTCCATGTTGAGAATCTATCAATTTTATTGAGCAGGCCTCAGGGATGAGGGAACAAGTGAACAAAATTTATCTATGCCAATTTATAGTAAACTCAGAACGAGCTACTCTGCCACATCAACAGTCTGCCCAATATGTATTCAGATTTAGAGATTCCAAGTATTCAATCACAGTTGGTTCCTTTACCAGTAAACAGATTTATGCAAAACAATTATACTGTGACATACTGTCTGAACACCGGCATTAGCAATAGTTCCCATACCCAGCTCAGAGGGTGAAGCACAGCTCAGCTTTGTATAAAAGAACACCTGACAGTGCCTCACAAGAGCCCTGACAAAGCCCCACACATACGATCTTTCTTTCAAAGGATGAGGGCTTGAACATTAGCCATTCAGAAAATTTTGTCCACCTATCCTTATAGTTGTTGGATTTGTGAGGTTAAGTACGTAAGTCACATTCTCTCATAATTGTATACGTGTTAGACCCAGCACAGTTGTCAACCAAAGATCACTTACAAGTATCAAAAGATTGATGAAAACCATTTTTGCTCGTTGCATTGTATGAAACAAGAAGTGACATAGGAACCGGTAAAGAGGAAGAAAAAAATACTAACTCAGATGATATTAGGCATATTTGAATGGAGCAAACCAACAACCAAAACCATATTAGTCCTGGAAAAACAAGGTTTGTTAAACCACCTCAATCTTTACTGCTAACCTGGACAGTCCACTGACACACAGAAATGCAATCTATAGCACTTGCACCATGCTGGTGGGCATGGTGGGCAACCAAGAGGGCAACCTCCTGCAGTGAAACAGCCTTCCCTACTGCTGAAAATGCCTATCAGCAGAAACTGCACCTTCTAACACTCCTGGCTCATTCACACTCATGGAAGAAAGAAGAGCATTCTGCAGAGCCAGAACAGTATTCTGGAAAGTGATCGTCACTCCTATTACCTATATATGCTAAGGCTCCATATCAGATACAAACCACTTTAAAGATCCTTTTCCCCAACCACAGTGAATCGTGTATTGAGCAATTTAAATTATTACTTCTTCAAAAAATACTAGTAACAAGAGGATTTCTACACCATACATGCCACTTCTTTTCACAACTCTGATAACCAACATATTACAGCATTAGGTGAGGGACACCATTTCCACTGCAGTTACCACAGTGAGCTCAGTGGTCACCTATGACCATTTAAGATAGTTGATATCGGTCAAGTCGGCTGTGGTGGTAGCAGCAATCAATGCAACCTCAGTATCCATACGATCATCTCCCTTATGGAGCAAGTTTTTCAGCCTAATGAAAGCTGTTTCTGCTGCCATTGCTTAGTGAAAACTATCTCTGCTGCCGTGGCCCGGACTAGCATTGGTACTTCAAGCAAGGTAGTTTAAATCAAACATGACTCTCATCAAGACCCTGCAGACATACCATTCTGTACAAAATTGACAGCTAAGTTAAACAGACTGTCCTCTGAAGTTCCTAGTTGGTCTTCTCTGAACTTACCTCAAAAAGGTGTTGTAAAGGACTGGATTTTAGCTTGTCTTTGTTGCCAAAGCGTTGGAAACCAACACCCAATAAGCCTTGAAAAACAATTAAATACAGAGTTAGACAACAGCCCAGAGTATATCGTTTTGTTGATTAAGTTGTCTTCATAAGCAAGTTGAGTCTTAACATTGTATGTAATAAAAGAAATGCCTTACATTTTTAAACAATATAATGGTGTACGCTACAAAAATAAATCAAAAGCGTAACCTATTATTCCACTGCATGAAAAAAACCCAAACTATAATAGCTAGAAACTAGTACGAAATACTAGGTTGATTTTTTCAATTCCTCATAAATGGAATTTGTGTTTCTGGACTTGTGGAAAAAATTATCTTTTACACAGCAACCAGCTGTAAATGAGAAGCCACACAGTGGAAACTGTCCAGCAACAGAACATGCTCAAAACTCCTTGTTTTGCTTCCTCCCTTAAGAGTATTACCATTTCAAGGACAATAGAAACTGGGACACAATATGGTATTCCACATAGCACTCATGCAATATTTTCAAGGGAACTTTTTGCTGCATGCTGAGAATATGCAGCTTTTTTCACGTATCTGACTTGGCTTCTGCACTTTCCGAAAGCCATCTGAAAGGGCAGGAGCCAAATCCCAATCTTATTGTCTAAATCAAAAGAGCCCATTAACACATTCAGTAATCTAGCAATATTAACTCTGAAGCCTTTTACATTTTCTGAGGCTGCTTTTAAGGCCATCTCATTCCTCTGAGCTGACAAGGACCAGGACTGATGTGAAGACAGCATCTGAGGAATAGGCATGCAGGTATCCCTTCGAAAAGCAACTAAACAAACAGCACTATCTCAGGAACTTCCCTTTTGGAAACACTGAGTGCGATAGAAGCCATGGCAGCTTTAGGTAAGAAAAACAAGTTAGGATTTAAGAAATAAAATTAGTATAACCCTATTGAAAGGGAGTTTCTTTAAGGACAGCTTGTTCTATGAGCAATAAGAGCTTGATTTCCTAATGACCTCTCTTAGATATTAGTGTACCTACACATTCCACTTTTCAATGCTGGCTTCACACTCCAATCCCAGCAAGACTGCCAGCTTTTATTCAGCCTAAACACATCCTTCCACACGTTTCTGTCTTCCCCAAACTATCCCCAGCCCTTGTCGTACTCACCAATTACTGGCCAGATGCAGCATGTGCTGGGACTGATTCTGACCTAGATGTGCTGACTGGTTAGCCCACAGGCTAAACACAGAAGTTAACTTTCTCTCCCAGAGGGCACTATATTGTATTTCTATCCCTACTCAGCTGCCAACTGTCACAACACCAAAAGAAATTTGTTCTCTTGGAGACATTTTTCTTTGTCAGATCTGGCTGAAGTTGGTCAATGGGTTCAAAATTTATTAGGAGCAGAGTGGCAGGAAGACAGATGGACAGACAATGTGACTGCATAAGGTTTGTTACCTTAAGAAACCTGCCCCAAAACTGCCTAGAGGTTGAGGACTTCTCTGCCATGTTTCAGCAAAATATGTTTTCAATTATTACGTTTTAAAGCCTCTGACAATAGCAGTTGTAATAGAAATGCTGACAGATTGTTAATTATAGCACTGCTTCTGGGAAAGGACCTTTATAATTATATTCCTATGCTATAATTTTGTGAAGCACGACTATATTATTTGTTATAAAACCTGTCATATATTTGAGCTAGGCCAGCCCAAATAAAGGGGGGAGCACCCATTTTGAAAGAAAAGGTTTGAACTACTAGGCCAAAAGCATGACTCTAACAGTTGGGTGCTGGACAACAGGTCCACGTATAAATAACAGGCATCGTGATCTTTATACTATCAGGAAACTCTGTATTAAAACTTTTAAAATTCCTGATATTCAGACTTAGGAGTACAACTTAGTATCTTCATAGACAGACCGAATGAGGTCAGTTGTGAAGTCCTTTAACCACACTGCATTTCATTGCTTAATTGTCATTGCCACATTCATTAATACAATAGCGTAGTGATAAAATTATGTCTCGGGGCAAAAATGAATGAAATATGCAATTATGAAATTTATTGAATTTTAGGTGAACTCATTCTGTATTCAATTCCTATGAAACAAATCCTAAGTGAAGCAAAGCTGTGCTATAAACTACTGTTTGATCAGAAACAGGATCAGGAAAGATAAGCTGTGGAGGGAATAATTTAACAAAGGAAAAAATATTCTATTACTGCTTTCACAGTCAAAAGAATATTTTACTCAACTGTCTAAAACCCAGGAATTTACTCCAGAAGGAGAACAAGTAGAACTAAATACTTCTTAGTTATGTTATCGAAACTGCTGAATCTGAACACATAAATGGAGTAGAAGTAGAGTATTTACACTAAGTTTTCAACCCAGTTCTGTTCATAAAATTGATTCATTGATGTCCGCATAAACAGCGGGACCAGTGAAACTGGAGGGGGCAGCATAAGGGCTAGAATAAGCAGAAGTGACTGCTTAATAGACATTGCACTTTGTGTTTGCCATTTAAAAATAAATATATGGACACTGTTTCCAGAACTTACTGCAAAAGATATGGGGGAGATTTATAGTTTTCACAGGCGTACCAGCTTTCAAGAACAAGGAAGCAGGCATGATTGCCTTTTTTAAAATGCCTAAAAATATGTCAAAAACAGCTTTTGGGGGGAAATTAGGAAAGGAGAGGAGAATATGGATCAATTTAAAATGCAAGATTAACAACAGAAATCAACAAAGTTATCAATCCCATGGATGGGTCAACTGCCATATAAGAGGGATATTTACAGATCCAGCAATTGGACATAAAAGATCTCTGGTCAGGGAATAAATGTCAAGCCATGCTAGGCTGCACAGGAGAGGATTTTTCAGTCATCACTTCATCTGATGGTCACTTCAGAAAAGGTAGGAGTATGTACGCGTGTGCATGCAAACGCACATGCATGCAAGACTGATAGTCTTCCAGGGCCTATTCACCTGCACATTCTCTACTTATGCACCTCTTTTTTGCTACATTTTAAAGGGAAACTGAATATTTTGGCAGGAAGTGTTGGGATATCTTTAAAGATACAAACTCTGCAGGCCTCAACCTGCCAAAGTGCAGTTGCTGTGGAAGTTAATTATGCTCTATGTACAATGAACTAGTTTCCAGAGGGAACAAAAAAACCCAAACAGATAAAGAAAACACCACAACACACACAAAGACAACCAAATATAAAATATACATGTTGTTACAATTATTCTATTGTTGTGTGTACAGGTGTGGCATAGGCAAGTTAGCAAGCTTACTCTTCCACAACTGTTACACATGCAAAACCTGAATAAGGAAGAAAGTATCACAGTAGACATGCAACAGCTATGGTAATATGTACACATTTTGTCTGGAGGCAGCAACGGAAGTCTGTTCAGTTATGAGAGCTCCAAAGGTAAAACTAGCACACTCAGGAAAATATTTATAATGCCCTATAAAAATTAGCCCCAAATTACACGTAGGTAATCTGAGAGGGGAGCTACCGAGGGACAGAGGGACTGTTGGGTAAATTTCCTCCTGTTATTTCTGGTACAGTAGTATAGATCATACTGCTGATGAATCAGTCTGGATTGTTTTCTTTATATTTTAAGGAGATTAACTACACAATACATGCATGGAAACACAATACTATTCTTTATGAACCCAGAGTGAATCCAATCGGCCTGCAAAAACTGAAGCTGGAAACCAAGACCATATTACACAGTAGAAAAGGGAACAGCAGAAACAAGTGTTAAAACATACCAAACTGCATGCCCCAGTCACCAAGGTAATTAATTCTTATTACTTCATGTCCCAGTGCAACTTTGAGATTTGCTATAAAATTTCCTGGTAAGGAAACAAAATTGGTATTATTATTCAGTTGTAGGTAGTCTCTCATCCCAGCAACACAGGTTTCTGTTTTTGTAAGATCTGTATTCAAAATCAAGTGGAAAAGCAATCAGATGAACTACTCCACAGAATTTGCTAAAATACCTCACAACTAAAAGCAGTAGTATTCCGAGCAGGAAAAGAAAGGCCGTGCATTTGAAAGGTGCCATAAAGTGTCTCATACAACAGGGATAAAAACATGCACGGGTATGTGCATGCACATACTGCAAAGTATATAAAGACGAAAAACATGAACATAAAGTCTTCTTGTATTTACACGTAATTCCCATTAGTCAGGCAACCTCATACCAGGAGGTTAAGCAAGTACTCAAAATTCACAACCTGCTGTTAACTGTGACATCAAATGGAGGACATCAAGTCGTGCATCGCTATACACGGCTGGAGCAGTACTGAGCTCTGCACTTAACACACTACATGTCTGATACGCTCCAAACTTACCGTATCACATAAGCATGTCTTGGTTCTAACTGTTATTACAGCAAAACCCCTTCTTTTTTCTCCTAAGCTTAGCTACAACAATAGAATTACAAAGAAGAAATACCCACATCCCTTCCTCTATTTTCCTGTGATTCAACTTTTAATTACAATATTGATGTAAAAGGATGCAGAAAGCTTTCTCTTCTTCTGTTATTATAGCTTGCAATTACTTTCAGTTCCATTCTCTGTAGTCAATTCATTCTCTTACTATTGGACAAACATTGATCTACAGAACTATTTTTGAAAGTGTTTTTTTTCTGTAGCAAAGGGTCCAGAAATGGAACATAAAGAGCCCAAAATACGTAATTTCACTCAACTACCAGTCAAGGAAAAGGCAGAATTGTTAACTTTATGTAATTAATAATTATACATGATACATTAAATATAATTAAAAACTAATACATTATTAG
>WEKW01021892.1:11468-22105 GCA_013389905.1 Sula dactylatra | reverse complement strand
AGCAAAAGGTTTTTAATTAGCAAGTCAAGCCTGACATGGCCACTCCACTAGAAGAGTGAAAGGTCAGTAGTGTTTCCCTGTCAAGTGAAGCAGGAATACCAAGAAGCCCTTTTAGGACACAGTTAAATGCATACTTACCTATTATTGTGGAACGCAAATGTCCTATGTGAAACTTTTTGGCAATATTAGGGGAGCTGTAACAAATTTTCACAAATAATGCTTGTTCAATGTACAAGACTGGCAGATCACCAAGTCAAAAGAATTCAGCTTATGCATATAGCAGAAGAACTGAAATAAACCCACCATTTTCAATTTTCCCTTAAAATTCCCTGATTAGCTTCTGTTCTAGACAGGAAATTTTCCCATCCAACCAACTTTCCCTCCAATATCCATTAACAGCCAGTGTTACAGGGAAAAAGAAACCACAAACAACCCCACAACAAAGAACTCCCCAAAACCCAACTATACTAGTGACAAAGGACTTGCCTTTTAATACCTTCTCACTTTTAATATGTTTTGGACATATGGATCATTCTCCTCATACCTTTATTGGAGATAAATCTGATACCAGGACAGGGGACCTTGTGTACAAGAATCAGTAACTAAAAATCACACCTTCTTCTACCAACAATGCCCCCCAAAAAAACCCCTGTACCCACAATTGTTTGCCCCGATAATAAAATGGAAGTTCAGCTATGAAAATTCACCCTCCAAATTAAAGCCAAGTGCTTACTTTCCTACTAGAGAGGGAGTATAAGTAACAAAAATATTTACACATAAAGAGATCTGAGTCAGCCACTTTTCATTTCCTGAGCAGGTGACCATAAACAAAATTGCACTGGACAGAAACTTTGAGGCCAGCAATTGAGAAGATTTAGCAAGACAAATGCCTGGCTGCTTTAGCAAGTCAGGGAGGAAGGTATTAAGGTGAAAAAAGAAATGGGTTAGTGGCTGAAAATTCAGCTCATGTTTCTTGATAACACAATAAAAGAAGCTGACTTAAAACCTGAATGCTATTATGCATTAAATCAGAATATTCTTAGTGTGAGGCGTGAACTCTTTAAACATCAAAAATACAGTCTGGGAAAAAGCCTCAGTTCCCTAAATATAACTTATAATCTACTTGGCAGATATATCGGAGTATCAAATACAGCTAAATATAATACCATAAATATGGCTTACCTTCACAGGCATCATACATTACAGCAATGAATATCAATCAGCAAAATATCAATCAGCAGACAAGGCAATTTTGTCAAAGGACCCATCACACACACTTACCTGAACTCAATCACTGCCTTTTGTCTAGGCACTGTAGAGAAAAGTTCACTTTTTACTCCATACTCTGAGCCATCTTTCAACACCTGCTGCAACACAGTCTAAACCACAAGGAAGATTAAAAAAAGGGAAATAATATGTTTCAACAACAGAAAGTGTAATCAGGAAAACTGTTTACCAATCACACAAGAGTCTGATCCCACAGCCTTTATTCAAATTAGCAATTTGGTGGCTGGTCTACCAAGCAAACAAGATCCCATATGCAGATGAAAATGCCATTAACTTTTGAAAGCTGATCAGTTAAAAACTTAGAGAAATTACAGGCAGAGATTTTGGTGAAAATCAAGCCTGATTTTGGTGGAAACTTAAAAGGAAGTGGACAGCCTAGTTTTTATCTTTTTTTAGTTATATAACGAGAAAGGGCAAGAGAGTAACCCAGGGTTAACTGGTGGGCAGGAAAGGAAACTAAGTCCAAGAATGTGGGTAGAACAGTGGCTCATGTAAAATGAGAGAGTTCTCACATAAATAGGATTCTAACCAGGACCCTCACCTCTCCTAATTCACGTAACACATTTCAAAATAAAAGGAGCACCTTGTAGAACTAGACCATAGATTTGGATGAAAAAGTAGGAGAGCTTATGAGCAGTAAACCTGACAATTTACCTCATTGTACAGCCAAATGTTCTCCATAGGAGATTTTTTTTTTTTTTGCTCTTTTTTAATTAATACAAAAAAGCTACATACCATAACTCTGGGCTTCCTCAAGTGTCCTCTTCCCACAAATACATCTTACCTAGGCACACTTTGAGTTTTTTGGCCATTTCTCTGAAATTCCTAGGAGTATTGTCCTATATCCAAGGTTTTTGTCAAGGTGTGAATACAGGGGACTCCCACTGTGCACAGCACACAGCCAGGTCACACGGGTCCAACCCTTTGGGACACATCAGACCTCCCACACACTCCTTGTGACCGAGGGCCTGCAAGAAATCCCATGAGCTCTGACTGCATGAGCATTACCACGCACATGCAGGTCACCTGAATAGCACATGAACACATTTCTTTCACTTCAGGAAATCTCACGCAGAAGTACGTGGGTTCTAGTCTTCATGATTATCACTAAAGCCAATTTAAGAGACAAAACAACTACTACAGAATCCTCTCCATCAGTTCACTGCAGGTAGACTGCAACAGCAGCTCATGGAACATTTGGTCATTCATAGCTCTAACAGCATATTTAAATATCAACCAGTGGTTTAAGTTACACAGACAAACAAGGCTTAGCTATTTCTAATTTTGGTACTATAAATTTAAACTGCTTTTATTGTTCACCCTAGACCATGAGGCAGATTAATGCTTCTACCTTTTCCAGTCAGTTTACATCACTGTCCACTGTATTTCTTCATTAATGTTTTTAGGAATAGCATCTGCTTAATATTCTTTTCCTTTCCCATTCGAAGAGATCACGTATATACAATGGGGAAGCAGAAAAACAGAGGCTTTTGCAAGAATTTAAGCCTTCTCAGAACTACCAAGTCACTTAACTCTACAATAGGAAGAGGAAAAAATAATACATTCGCATTCTACTAAAACTGCTGGGTTTTTCTAGGCACCAAAAGCCAGCCTGCTTTCTACTCCTTTAGTGCCAAAGAAATCTAACTGTTCAATCCTTGTGTGTCCAAACACCCCTTCTTCCCTTCCCCCACCTGCAAGTCTGTAAGGACACTGTGAGTGGTCCCTACGAAAGCATGACTACTTGGAAAGTATGAAGACTGTGTAAAATGCCTTAAAATATTTCCTCAACAGCTTGAACACAGTTTGTGGGAAGAGGAATCCTGTGCTGACTAGGTTACCAGTAATGTATTCATACAGCAAGGTAAGCCCCTTGTCCTAGTTTCAGCTGGGATAGAGTTAATTTTTTCTTCATAATAGCTAGTGTGGGGCTATGTTTTGGATTTATGCTGACAACAGTGTTGATAATATGGAGATGTTTTAGTTGTTGCTAAGTAGCGCTTACACTAGTCAAGGACTTTTTCAGCTTCCCATGCTCTGCTGGGTGCACAGGAAGCTGGGAGGGGACACAGCCAGAACAGCTGACCCCAACTGACCAAAGGGATATTCCATACCATATGACGTCATGGTCAGTATATAAAGCTGGGGGAAGAAGAAGGAAAGGGGGGACGTTTGGAGTGATGGCGTTTGTCTTCCCAAGTAACCATTACGCGTGATGGAGCCCTGCTTTCCTGGAGATGGCTGAACACCTGCCTGCCCATGGGAAGGAGTGAATGAATTCCTGGTTTTGCTTTGCTTGCGTGCGCGGCTTTTGCTTTGCCTATTAAACTGTCTTTATCTCAACCCAGGAGTTTCCTCACTTTTACTCTTCTGATTCTCTTCCCCATCCCACCAGGGGGGAGTGAGTGAGCGGCTGTGTGGGGCTTAGTTGCTGACTGGGGTTAAACCACGACACCCCTGTACATACCCTACATACTTCAGTTTGTCACACAGTTGCCAATACACTACAAAACCTAATATGTGAAGCTGTATGTATTGGACAAACTTCCTAAAGATAATAGAGGGCTTTAACAATGTGAATGAAAGTGGATATCTCATTCCATTCATTGGAAGCTTTTCATTTTTTATCCTCCAAAAATCACCTTAAAATTCTTCTGCAATATATATGGAATAAATTAAAAAAAAAAAAAGAAAAAGAAGCAGCACCTGTAGAAAAACCTTTCATTCTGTTCTTATTATGGCATCTAAGAAGGTAAGCTTACACAGAAATCATAAAATTTATCCATAGACTAATTGTCCATATCAGTGAAAGTCACAGCTAGGTTTTTATCTCCTCCTCTCTCCTCAGTGACATAATGCAAAATTACATGTCCTAATTCCACATTGTTCCAGCAAAACTCTACTAGGCCAGACACATAGTTTTGCTTGAATCATTCAACTGACTAGAATCCCTACAGATAAAGTATTTCTTTATCTGTAAATTAAAGAATCTGTTTATTAAAGATAAAGATTTCACCTTATGAAATCCTGTCCATAAATAAAATTTACCACTGAAACTACTCTTTCAGTGAATAGTCAGTTGCTAAGTTCTTATCAAGATGGATTGTTTATAAATAGCTAATGAAAAATTAAAGGGATAAAGCAACTGCTTGTTAGGCATGACTAAGCATTAGCAATTCACAAGAAGAAAGGATCTTACCATTCAGGAAAAGAGGACTACCAGCCTAAGTGACTCAGTAGAAGTCCTGATAGGAAGAGGACTTTACCAGTATTAGGTAAGACCTGATTTCTTGCCCCTAATTCATATGTGGTTGATTTCCTAAGACCGCAATATAATTTTCCATAAGAGTTGCTAAACCTATAGATTAAGGCCATGAACAACACCGCAATGTAGCTTGCTCCACAAGTTAGTTGAACTGACTTAGCAAAGCTTTCATTCAGTCCCCAGTCTAACAGCATCAGCCATCCACTTATCTTCACGAGGCTCTTACAAATCATCCAGACAGAGTACAACTGAGACACTGCTCTTACAGACTTGAGCAGTATCTTCCTTTCATTAAGTTACTGGTTTAACAAACAAAGCTTTCAATTTCAGTCAGGCATTGGACTTTGAGGAATACATCTTTTTTTTTTTTAAGCAAAGTATGTAATGATAGATCTGCTACCAAATACTTTTATTTCAGGTGTTTTTCATCATCTTTTTCTATTTTAAACATGGGTCTTTAGATGCAAGATCAAAACTTTTGAGTTGTATACTGTAGAAACTCAAAGCAGATGCCAAGCCTACCTTTTAAAGCAGAAAGAGAGAGGAAAAAGAGGAGTTATGATTATCAGTGAATGGTAGATACATGGTTTCCTCATAAGGACAAACTTTTGTGAGTGCCCTTCCAAATTCTAGGCCTATATAACAAATCAACAACAGAAATCCTTAAGGAGAACTTACAAAAGACAGTTTTACATAGAAAATACCTCTCTAAGACAACAGTAAGTATTCTATAGTTTTATACAGAGAAATTTATTTTTACTTTAATGCACCTGAAATGTAGTACTCACCTTTGCTAATAATTCCCTGTTTATCGTAAAATTCACTGTTCCTGGACCAGCACTGATTTCACTCACTACAGCATCACATTTTAGCTAAAAGAACAAAACAAAACAGAAACTCTACATGAAAATAGGTAAATTGGAAAACCATAATTCAATCCACTGTAAATATTAATTGAATCCACTATAAACACAAAATGTTATTTATTGGTTTGAAGCAATCACAAATGGATCATTTAACCAATCCCGTTGGAAAAGGGATGATTTTATTATTTCCAAACCATGCTTAATAGCTCTAAAAGTAACTCAGCCTGAAATGTCACACACGTTTTACTTCAGTCCCTGCATGTGTACAGTCCATGTTTTATTTTGACTGGGATCAATAGTTGTTCACTTGGTACACACAAAAGCTGAAATATATTTGATAGCTTACACAGTACCTGACAGCACTTAAAAAAAAAAAAAAAAAAAAAACCACTGAAAAACCAAAAATCAAGATCAATGTCTTAAAGAAAACCTGAGGCAGAAGTTTTGGACTGCTGTTTCTTGAAGTTTCTGACTTTAATGACAATGTTCTGCAGTATCCAGTGATACAAAATAAAGATATTAAAGGCCAATTTATTAAAAAATTCATCTGCAGTTTCCATAAGGCACATTTTTTGAAAATGCTGATCCCATAAGGAATATTTTTCCTCTTTACACAAATTTTGGTCTCTTCACAGGCTGAGAGTTTTGGATCTCAACCTATCAGGTTTGAGAGCTTCTTATTAAACCAGCTGTCTTTCATAGCCAAGAAACTGTCTTCAAAAAAAAAAAAAAAAAAAAGTTGATGGAAAGCCTATAAAAGATGACACAATCACTTTATCACTTGGTTAATATCTTTGAAAGAGGCAAGCTATACATTCCTACTGAAGCTCAATAGGACGAAGAAGAAATTCTATCCCTGTGCTAGGACTCCAGCTTAGACACCAACTTAACCAGGAGATGAAATCATGGCTAGCCTTGCAGTTTTTTAACCTTCACAAGCTCCAGTAACAACAAATTCCAATGTTTATTCACAAGCTACATGAAAAAATATTTCTTGTATCAACTCTGAATTTCCCACCTTTTTATTTTACAAGAGGTTCTTTTTACCTATGGGGCAGAGACAAAACAGAAATTCCCACTGGACTTTCTCCATACCATTTGTTCTGCTAAGCATTTTCTGCCTAATCTGTCATTTGTCATCTCAGTGTTTTTTATCTTCCTTTAATATGAGTGCTCATCTGGCCTCTCCATAGCTTTAACAAACTCTCCTCCAGGTGCCCTTGTGGTTCTTTAGCAACCAGATCTCCCTGTGCCTAAGGCCTGGATCAGTATGCCACCGTGCTGTACAGGGGCGTAAAAACCCCGCAACACAATGTCCCCTCCGCAAGGAACTAACAGTCCAAAGATGAGACAAGAACCAACCAGCCAGACGAAATCAAAAGCCCAGGGAAACAAGACGATTCTGACCTTTCTGACAGACAATTCCCAGCACATCGGAGCATGCTATGTTTCATTTAGTATCACGTTGCCTTATTATTTAGGTTATCTCAGTCCACATAAAAAATTTCCGTCTCTTCTGCCTAACCTAAATAAATATCTGTATTTCAAGTATTGTGACCTATTTCCCCAGAAGTGACTAAGAACATACTGTTGAACCTTGAGGCACTCCATCAACCGTTTATGACAAAAACTGGTAACTGCCTACATCTTTCTGTGTCCCTGCCAGTTTTTGATATGTGGTCATACTTTGCCAGTTTCTACACTGCTTACCTTCTTTGTGGATGACATGACCAGTCTAAACAAATTATACTAAATGCATCTCCTTTATCCACTACCCAACAAAAACCATTCCTAAGAGATTAATGGAATTTTTTTCCTTTGTCTAGCCAGCATGGCCTAGTCAGTTTTGGGGCTTAAATTGATGGACTGTTGCTCTTTATTGTTACAACTGCTCTTCCATGTAAAGATGTAGGACTAAGTGTCCCAGGTTTATTTAATAAGCCACAAACAATAAAAGAGAGAGAGGCAATTTGCAGCTTTCTAAACACTGGGAACAGCAGCTGTTTTTAAAGTGACAGACTAGACACAAGGAAAAAAATGTTACCGTGACATTACAGTCATTGGAACAGATTGTCCAGTGAGGCTGTCAAATCCTTGGAGGCTTTCAAAACCGGATAGGATTTCAAAAGTCCTCAGCAACCTCATCCAAAAACCCTCAACAACCTGCACTGAGGAGGAGACGGGAACAGATAACTTCCTGTGGTCCTTTCCAACCTGAATTATTTTACAGTTCTAGATGACCTTTAAGTTGTTTCACAACTTTTGGTTGTACATCTGTGCACCATCAGTTCTTCTTTCACCTGAGTCAGAATATTCACCTGTTACAAGAATGGGTCCAAGATACGGATCTCTTAAACACCTTAGCAGTAAAGAATGACATGGAGAAATAGTTTAGCTTCTCAGTAGTATTACAACTGTTTTTCTTTGTCCTTTTTAACTCCTGATCATATAGCAACCCAACTGATTCGTTCTCAAGCTTACTCTTTCTAATGCAGATGAAGAATCATTTGCACTTTCATTATTCAATCTAGCTCCTCTTTGCAACTAACTTTGCCACAATTGCCTTGTTTATACTCCTCTGCATTGGCATTAGCAACACATTTTTGGGTTGTAAATGATTTTTCAGCTCAAATGATCCCTCAAACCTCAGCATCACCTTTCTGATCCCACTTTCGTTCAACTTTATGCATGCCAACTTCTCCAAATTTTTATTTCCTTCCCTTCCTTCAAGGTTTGAGTCACCTCTGTAGACCTTGTTTTGCATGCTGCTTCTTTTTTACGCTGTAGTTAGTGTTAACACCTCAGCTACTGCCATTTCCCAGACTAACACACCTGAAAAAATTGCTGTTCTGAGAAACCTCAATTTCAAGCAGTTAGGGATTTGAAAGTCTGGCCTGTTTGTCCCACAGGCTAAATCTATCCATTGCCATTCTGGTGCTGGGTTTTGCAGTCTTTGGTTTTCCAAGCCACTGCATGCTCAATTTCTTCCTCAAGTTTTGGGCAACAGTACAGACCATGGCATACCTCCTAACTTTACAAATATTATTTACTCTCAAACTGTCTGAGAACAATAATTTCACAAGAACCTTAACTAAAACTGCTTCTCCAGTTCCCTGTGAAGAGACTGTGTACAATTACACTAGGTGCAGTCGTTGAACTACTCTGACCCAAACAAATGCTTGGACAAAGAATACTATTTACTTTATGATGCCTGTTACACCTCTTATCTGCAAGTTCGTTATTGCATAAATGTAAGACTAATGCATTGGCATACCCTTTCAGCTAGCTTCTGAGCTTGAAGATTACGGTCGTGACCTAAGCAACCACTAGAGCTGTCTTCTGTTACAGAAGCAATGGAAAGCTGGAAATCAGCAACATGCCTGAAAAAAAAGAACATATGAGAAACAGGAAAAAAACCTGTTTGAGACGATGGGTAGATTTGGCAGATCCAAGCTGACTCTGCACATGGCAAGTCTAATTGCCAAGTGTAACCCAGTCACAGATACCTGAAAGTTCACAACGTTTAGGAAGCTGAAATAGGCGGCCAAATATTACCTTTGCTCTAATACAATCAGAAAGTAGATATGGTGAGAACACCATTTCAGAATAAACAAAAATTACGCTCATGAATAAATGTAATTTACTTGCTAACATCATTACAACTCTCAAGCAGGACACAGAAAGAAATCCATTATAACTTCACATTGGTTCTAGGCAGTTTCACATTCAGATCACTAGTGCTGAAACATTTCCCATTCAACCGCTGCCTATAATCTGTACAGCTTTTTAAGCAATTGTATTTGTTTTGAGCTTGCTTGAAAAAATACAGCGTCTTTATTAGATTTAGGTATCTTCTTATAATTGCACTGGTATGTAAGTTTCGGTTTGTTTTTTTCTGTATGTCTTTTTCCCTGAAGTCCTGTTAAGCTCTTGCAATAATAAGCACAACAGAAAAAAAACATGACATAACATTGTAAGATAAAATGTACACTACCGTTTTTTGGAGACGGGAACTGCAGATATGGACTTTATTAAATTTTCTGGTGGCAGATCCAAAACCTTTGAAAGCTAAATTTGAAATAAAGAACAAAGCAGCTTAAGCAAAAAAGATCTAGGAAAAGCACTGCTGCCTGTTTAAACACCCGTGGGGGATACATCATTTATATTTGCAAGCAAATTTCAACCCAGATAAAAAAGGCAAACACTTATCAACTTATTATAAGCAATACAGTAAAATACGCAATACAAACCCACGAAATGTTAAAGGAGCCTTGGAAAAAACAAGGCAAAACACGACGTATAGCTGCTTTTTTTGTTTGTTTTCTCCCCCATGCAGGATCCCACCAGGCCCTGGCACCCCTTTACCTAGCCGCTACACCTCACTGGGCTGATCCCGCACCTCGTAAGCGGCGGGGGGGACACACGGAGGCCCATACCATGCCAGCGCCTCACTAACATGCTACTAATGGCTGACTCCTCGCCAAGATGAAGAGCCTCCTGATTAATTGCTCACGGGCTGAAGCCCACGGGGAGGGGAAACCGCGTTCTGGCTTTCGGCAGAGCTGCGCGCCTGCTGCGGGGGTGTAGGGTACCCTGAGGGGAGCGGCGCGGAGCGGGTTCCGCCACACCTCCGCGAGGCAAGCAGGGAGCACGCGCCCCCGGCCCCGCACGCGCCCGGCCCCCAAAGAGGGGCGGGGCANTGGGAAGTGTCGGTTGCGGCGCGCCCCTCCTCCGGGCGAGGTGCGGGGGGGAGCGGCGTACCTGGGAGGCGATGCTCCTCCGAAAGAAACAGGCTGCCATGGCCGCGGCCCCAGGCGGAAGGCGGCGACCACCCCTTCCCCTCACCTCGCCTTTCCGCCCGCCCAGGGGCGGGCTGGGTCGTACCACTCTCAGGACAGGGGTGGGAGAGGGCGGAAAAGCCCATTGCCCCCCCCTTGCGCGGGGGAGGTGTGCAGGGGCAGAGGGCGGCGCTCCGCAGTGCGCCTGCGCACGCCCTCCGTCCATCCCTCCCGCTGCGGGTTCCTCGGTGGCGGCGGCGGGATGGCTTGTCCGGTACCGCCGGGGCTGGGGCGTAAGGGCGGCGACATGAGCACCTGCTCCGTCTCCAAGGTGAGGGGGGAGGGGGGAGCGGGGAGCGCTCTCCGACCACCGCTTCGGGCGAGGGCACGGACGGACGGACGGACGGACAGCAGCCGGGCTTCGCTCTCGCCCTGCCGAGG
>WEKW01021891.1:16207-33643 GCA_013389905.1 Sula dactylatra | reverse complement strand
AATAGAGTCCTGAGTGTGAAAAACATAAAGGGTTTTAAAACTGAGTTTGAATCATTTTTGGCAAGATTATATAGAAGATCCTCAGAAAGAAAATTAAGTTCTATATTGTATGTGTTACTACCTCCAAAAGGGCAAGGAAAAGTGACTTTTATTTACATTTGTGTAACAGGATGCAACCATTATGTTGATCCTGTGTGTCAGCTTCTGCTGCTTGTCTCTGGAGCAGGGCGGGAGGCTCTTCACTACTCTTTCCTAATCTTTCCCCCTCTTTCCTAACCCTGGGCTTGCAGGGCAAAATCTCTGTGTTCCTATTGACATTAAAACTGCCAAGGTGTGTTTGTGGTGTATACTGTTTATGTGCTCAGCATTAATCTGTTTTGCCAGAATTGCAGTCAACAGAGAATTTTTCTCTAAGTCAGTTTTGCAGGGACAACAGTTTTTTCCCACCATCTGGGAGTTTTCTTCAACAAATTCCTTCTTGTTGCAGATAACTCTGTCATTGACAACTCCCTTAATCTGTCCTGTTCTCATCCTGTGACACTTAATTGTTATGGCTCTTGACCTCTTATTAAAGTTCTTAAGCTCGGTGATGTGGAAGCATCATGTGTCATTTCAAGTGGAGTAGATGCTCTGTGGGCTTCTTCAGTAGCCCTCTGCCTGTACCTGAGATTTCTGGAGACTAGATTTGCCCTCATTATTCTTTTCAGTTCTGTGTTTTTATATTACACAGGGGAGTTGAGTAGCTTGTTCCTATTAGGGTTTTTCAAGTATTTGTTCAAAACTCTGATGTCGTTTGTTCACATAGCAAATGAAGTGGCTCTTATCTGTAGTCCTGATTAAGTTACCTATGTTTGCTTTTACTGAGCAATTAATTTTGAATGTTATTTACTGAGAAGAAAAAAGGCAATAAAAAATACTTACCGTTAAATTAATTATCATTAAATTCCAAGGAAGAGAGAATTTAAAAATTAGAACAGTGTTCTTCAAGCAGGAAAGCAAAAGAAAGTGGAGCTGTGTACAAAAACCTCACATTGTACCAATATTGAAATTATGATTACAGAACTTAAAAGATATTTTCAATAGAAATTAATCTTATTCCTGACTCTAACTTCTAAAGAAAAATAATAGTGTGAGAAGTAAGGATGTGAATTTATAGAAGATTTAAAAAAAAAAAAGCTCTGGAATTGCATTTCATCAAAACCAGATAACAATGCAATCCAGATTTAGCTTGTGGAAACTGAAGGAACTGTGTTCACACTCCTGATAACAAATTACATGCTGAAGAAGAAACATCTATGCAAAATGTGACCATTCATTTGGTTTCTCTTCTACTGATATATCAAAAGAAGTGTAAAATCAGTCCATCAGTTGCTCTTTATCAAGAACCTTGCTTGAGAAACTGCCACGACCTCAGGACGACCAAAAAAAAACCAAACTCAAAAATCTTTTAAGCAATCATGAATGAAATATAATATTGTAGCCTTCCACAAAATATATTTGGAGATCTATACTCTTTGAGAGTATCTGTCGTCCCTTTCATAGAGGCTAATGCCACTGACCTTCTGGAGTAATTATTACTTTCTAGGAATGCAAGGACTGAAACCAGTGTCTTGTCACTTAGTGGAGCTGTATGAAGGTCCATGAAGGCATCCCTGAAGGCTGCATGAACACATATCTCTAGAACAGAATATTATCTATCTGAAATAACTTAGGAAAAACACAGAGTTATAAAATGCAATGAAGACTTAAAAGAAGTCCCCAAAACTAGAAATCAGCAAGACACATTTTGGGGAAGAGAAGGAAGCAAAACAACTCTGTGTATTATGGCTACACAATTAATCAGGAAATTACAACTATATTTAAATTCACTTGTCAGAAAAATCTGTGACCCCATCACAGAAGAGGTGGTCAAAGAGCAACTTTTAAAATGCACTTTCACTAATTCAAGCCTAGATAGATTTAGACAGGAAAGATTTTGCCAGCCAAGGTGCTGAGACTGTCTGAAGAAGTACATGGTTTCTTGCAAGCAAGAAAATACAAAGAATAGGAAATACATTAACAGGGACACACTCCCAGTTAATGGGTTCTAGTGGCAGACCCCAAGTCTTACGGGGAAGTCATGGGATTGAATCCTGATCCCTCCAGACTGCAGAGCTGTCCGCTTTCTCATTTAAAATGTGAAATGACTGTCAGTCAGAGACAATCAGAGATGGCTGAACTTCCTTTAGAATAGGGATAGACAAAATGGCTTCTCAGGGTCTCTGCATTGTATTTTTATAATTTGCACTATATCTCAGGGGTTTTTTTCACAGGAATTCCACTGAATTTTATGTGAACCTGCTTCAAATTTGGATATGGTATGATAATTTGGGAGGATGATAATAGGGTAGATATTCTGAGATCAGGACACTAGGAGTCTCAGCAGCCTATGCTTTTGAATGTTTCAGACCACTGTTGTGGTACCTGGCTATTTTTTTCAAAATCTTGATGATCCTTTTGTGGCCATATGGCATACAACGTAAGAGATGAAGAAGACATTTTACCCTCCGAATGTAAGATTTCTTTTCATTACCAATTGGGAAAAGTGGCAGTTATCATCATATCCATAATTTTTAGAAATGCCTGAGGGACTGCTTTAAACTTTATGCAGTAATAGTAACATGTCAATAGAACAGGAGTTTCTAACCTACCAGATGTCCAATTGTTGTACTCTAATGAATTTTGTCAGAAACTGCCTCTAACCTCCCTCAAAGTCTCCATTTATGCTGGGAGTAACCATCTGTCGTGGTTTAACCCCAGCCTGCAACCAAGCACCACACAGCCGCTTGCTTGCTCCCCGCCGCTGGGATGGGGAAGAGAATCGGAAGAGTAAAAGTGAGAAAATTCGTGGGTTGAGATAAAGACCATTTAATAGGAAAAGCAAAAGCTGCACATGCAAGCAGAACAAAAAAAGGAATTCACTCACTGCTTCCCCTGGGCAGGCAGGTGTTCAGTCATCTCCAGGACAGCAGGGCTCCATCACGCATAAGGGTTACTTGGGAAGACAAAATGCCATCACTCCAAACATGTCCCCCTTTCCCCTTCTTCCCCCAGCTTTATGCTGAGCATGATGTTATATGGTACGGGATATCCCTCTGGTCAGTTGGGGTCAGCTGTCCCAGCCGTGACCCCTCCCAGCTTCTTGTGCACCCACAGCCTCCTGGCTGGTGGGGTGGGGTGAGAGGCAGAAAAGGCCTTGGCTCTGTGTAAGCACTGCTCAGCAACAATGAAAACGTCTCTGTGTTATCAACACTGTTTCCAGCCCAGATCCAAAACATAGCCCCATACTAGCTGCTGTGAAGAAAGTTAACCCTATCCCAGCCAAAACCAGCACACCATCTTTTTAGCTTTCTCCGGCTTTAAACATAAGGCAGGCTACCTTTTCTGAATCTGGTAGCAGGCCTTTAACTCTAAGCAATTAATGTCCTTTTTAAATGATTAGGAATAATTTTGTGTAAGATGAGGAAAAGAAAATCTTCATTAACAAAGAGAAGGAGTGGAATATGAAGTGGTAACCTTGTATTAAAATACATCTAGTCCTGTGGAATTTCAACAGGTTATTTCAACAGACAGTACAATTCCCACTATTACATGGAGGGAAATACATCTGTAATGCATGTAAAACACTTAGGACATTTTAATCTGGTTTTGTATCATTTACAAGTAATTTATACAGACAAGCACCAAATAGAAAGGACAGTAAGATTAGCTAATGTAAAGTCACAATTTCCCAATCTTAGGCTAACTACTGCAACATGAGCTGATCTCCTTTGTAGATGAACATGGCATAATTTTCCTCCCATAGGATGCACATATTAGTTGGTGCAAGTGGGTGCAGATGCATCAAGGCACTAAAGATACTAAAAATCCTTTTGTTTTTAACATCACTGTTGCATTATTAAATAGGAGTTTTTATGAAACTCTTTTTTGAAAAGGAACAAAACCCAAAAACTCAGTCTGTACCTAGACATATGTAAAATACATAAAGAAAAAGAAAAATATTGATGCAGAAAGGCTCTATATAATGTCAACTGTTACACAACTTTATTTATAGGCACTGCTCTACCCAGGATGATTAATAAGATTATTTCCACATCTGGGCGGTGTTAATGGAAGAGTTAATTATTTGTTATAACTTTGATTAAATTGTTTACGAACTATGACTTTAATATCAGCGCTACGACTTATAGTGTCTAGGGAAATTACACTCCTTTGGTTTCAAAGATGGTCTTGACCCACAGATGTGAAATCAATTAATAGTTTGTTCTCTCACTTTTACTTTAATGATCCTGGTAAGTTCTGACCAGGGTACAAAAGGAGCTTGAATCTCGAAGAAGTCCCTGACTTTAAACAGCTACTCATACTGGCCACATTTGTGAAGGTCGGGAGATGCTTTTTCACTGTGGCATCATCACACAGAGGCACACCACTGAGGCAAGAAAACTAAGAAAATAAAAATCTACTCAAATCTTTTTTTTTTCTTGTCAGCTACTTTCAGCTGCACATTAGCAGAACTGTCTTGTTGGGTGAATGATTCAGAGAAAGACACTGTTCTGATAACTCTACAGGGTATAGGAGACAAGTGTTTTGTTAGGGCTCTTTGGACTATATTACTGTAAAGCAGAACTTCTGAAATTCTTATTAACTGAGTAGGCTATTTAGCAGTCTACCTATAGCTCGTGATGTTGTAAAAAACATCAGTGTAATGACAGCTGCACTTAACTATAGACACTTCTCAGCAAATATCCTCTATTTTTAAGAGTATCTTGAAAATGTATTTTAAGAATATAAAGAAAACGAATAAGAATAAAAGAAAATGCAAAGAACATAAGAAAATGTATTTTTAGTGTATTTGTCCTAATTGAGGGAATTTAAAAGGGCATCTTTTTTTCAGGTACTCTTTGATTCATTAATTCAACTACATGTTCTCAAATATAAATAATAAAAATTTCAGTAGCTTCCTGCCTGAGGATGACAGGAGTAAGGACATCCTACCAGGAGCAATGGTATTTTGTTT
This sequence comes from Sula dactylatra, assembly GCA_013389905.1. Lineage (NCBI taxonomy): Eukaryota > Metazoa > Chordata > Aves > Suliformes > Sulidae > Sula > Sula dactylatra. The sequence goes on along the minus strand of WEKW01021891.1, from coordinate 28,587 downwards.
GCAAATTCAGTTGTTAGGTTTGGAGTTATGTGGATAACCAGTACCCTTGATGGCTGGAAACAAGAATGATCTCAGCTGTGGGACTGAATCACAGAGCAGACAGGCAGTCACAAGGCCCAGGGCAGCAGCTGAAAGAGGACGTTGATTCAAGATGAAATCTGTCATACCGTGACCAAATCATCAGGGAGTGCACTCTTTAGGACCCATGTTTTACCTAACAATTACATGTAATAACAGAGCATTTAAAAACATGTAGATATTTTTATAAACTTCCACCAGAATTATTTCACTTCTTAGGGACTAACAAACTTTTCCTTGTCCATCAAAGGTCAGTAAGCTAAGACTGTTTCTGACATGAGACAGTCCTGAGCCTGTATCCTGTTATCAAAGCTGCTACCATGTTAAAAACTAGACAGATTATGTCAGCTGTGAAGTATTCTCAGCAGCAAAGTAACCAGAGTCTTGAAGGTGCTATCCGTGTGCAGGTTTACACGCTGGTGTGCTCAGTCTCCAGAGTGTGAAGGGTTTTCAGTCTTACAGTGAGTACGGCGGTCATGACCCCTGCTGCTCCCTTCACACCCACCGCGTGAGTACATGGGATGGAAAACATCTGGCATCAGCCAGACTCTCTCCTGATGCCAAAATCCCAGAATCTGTGTTCTTAGCAGATTCTGGAAGAGAAAGGAAGAATCGCAAGAAGTAAATATCCATAAAGGCAATACATTTCAAAGGACTGCCGCTGGGGGAAGTCACTGTCTTTTTTGCTTTCCAGTGACATTTATATGCATGTTAACTTCATGGGAGACCTTCAGGAGCTGTTCACAGTTACTGAGCAATGGATGTTATAATCCCTGAGGCAAATAAGAAACGTGGAAGCCTTTGTCCCTAGTGGAAACCCTTCTGGCGGGCTCAGTAGTGGCAGGGTGGTCAGAAGCAGTATGGATGCAGTTAGAGATGGGACGTGGGCAATGTGAGAACGGCAGTACACATCCTCGGCACACTGAGGCCACAGATACAGCTTGAACTCTGGTGGCATTGGCTGTGATGACAGAGGATAATTACATCCACCTTAGCAGTGTCATAACAAGCCTTGATGCAATCCGCTCTGTGGTTATGCTCCCTCGGTGTGGAGATGACTGTGCCTCTGGATTTTTTGGCTGCTAATGTGATCAGCTTCCCAGGCCATCTGAAAAAAATAGTGTTGAGGAAGTAAAAAGAGATGTCCTTCTCGATATCTGTAGCATATACTTCAGCCTCAGAGTTGCAAGGTTTAGGAAAGAGCACAGGTAATTTAATTCTCTGATTAAATTTTAACATCTGGGAAAAATTTGTCTCAGAGGTACCCAACCAAAAAAGAATACATTTGAAGAAGCAGCCGCACTGGTCTTGATCTCTTCCAACCTCATGGCAGCTGTCATCATTGGGAAAAACACCTTTCTGAATACATGTAATGATGAATAAATTTCCAGGGACTCAAAAGGTGGATCCAGGAAGGCTGTGAATACTGCCATCAGGCCTTACTAAGTGACAGTCTTTTACAGATGGGACACAAGTTGGCCAATCCCTTAAAAAAGTTGTGTATAATTAGATATGAAAATATTGAAATATATATATTTGTGGAAATATTGAAATATAGAAATGCCATGCAGTGGCTTAAGTTAACTACCAGGTGAGCTACCAGATGATATAGTTGTTGACTGACCTAAAATAAGGGTAGACTCCTTCAATTCTAATTGACAATTCAGGATGATTAAGAAAAAATTTGAGCAGATAGAAAGGTCCAAGAACACATTAGACTGACAAGCTGGTGTATTTTGTCAAATAAGTTTCCTGGATCCATTTTTATAGTTGCTGAGCACTTTTTTCACAGGGAAAGAACAAGCATTCTACAAATGCAGATGAGCAGCTGTTTGAACCATTATGTCAAGCATCTGTGGGTTGGGATGGAAGAGCACCACAGGGTTCTGTGCTAGTAATTTGGGAAGAAAAAGGAAAACACCTGTGATTTCTCACTGAAAAAGACACTGATATTTCATACAAAAACCACTTAATTCTTCTTTCTGTTTCATCCAGAATAACATATCTGGGAATATGCATATATCAAGTATGATTTTTATCACAACATGCAAGAACATATTGGATTGACCAAGGTTCCATAATTTTCTCAAAGGCAAAGCTGGCAATCAGTGGTGAGAATATCTCTGGCCAGTACTTGTTACCTCCCCTCTATCTTCCTGTAACTAGGGGCAAAAGAAACAGAACTACATCATAGTGCTTTGTCCAGATCAAGGCTAACTTGAAACACCATCTTAGCTCCTGCTGGTGAACGACTTAAATAGACTGTTCTGTGGCTCAGACTCCTTATCCAGAAATATCTTCCAGGAAATCACTGCATGAACTCTGGAAAAAAACTCTAGTTATCCAGAGAGGAAAAGGAAATTAGTTCAACCCTCAAATAGGTGGAAGAAGTACTTATTACAGAAGAAGTACTTATTACAGAATAACCTCAGAAGAAAATATGAGAAGGATGATTTTTATGATTCAAGTTATTCGATCCCAGGTGGCTGAGCATAGCCATGTTCACATGGTGGGCATGGGAATGAATATGTGTGAAAATACAATAAATATTTTAAAAATGAACTGCATTTTAAATGAATTGCATTTTCATTACATGAACTTCATTTTAAATATGAACTGCATGTTTTTTGAGAATCTTTATTTTAGACCTGTCTGTAAGACTGTGAAGAAGCCCTAGATATATATTAGAAAGCAGCTTTTCAGGTGTCTTCACACTGCTAGAGCAGTGTAAAATGAGCTCAAATGTGGATGAGAACCAAGGATCCTGCTCTGTTGAATTGTCAGTGTTATTAGAAAGATCTGTGGCAGTGAAGTAAAATGAATGCAGTTTAACATATTGCAACATGTCTACTAAATTCAGATTCTGTTCTGAAACATGACTATGCACAAGATTGCACTTTTTCTTTCATGGATGGCTCTATTTTAGAAACATGTTGAGTTCCTTTTTAAAAAAAAATTTTTATTAGTAGACATTGCAGCTATAAGTGTAACCTTAGGTACCACCAAATCTAAGAGTAATCAGCAGTTTATCAGCAATTTAATTCTTTACTAGTTAGCAAGGTCTTGAAAAATCCTAGTTTGATCAGGTACAAAGTGTGGTTGATCACTGAAAACCTAGGAATTGAAAATCTAGAAAAAAGGAACTAAGTTCATGAAGACTTTGGTACTTTTTCTGAAAGGAAAAGGTGATTGAAAGACATGCAGGGAAGAAAAATGGTTTAAAGCAGACTAATTAAGAAAGTGTGATGGCTTGGATTCACTTTCTCATTACTAAAATATAAGCTTAATTTTTTCCCCATTTTTCAGATTCCTTTCAGTTGATAGCATTGCTTTTGTGAAATTATTTGAAATCATGACCTATTATTGTTTTATTGCAAAGATTACTTCATTTTACATACTCCTGAAGAGCTCAAATTTTTTTCATGTGCCAGGAATTGAACATCTAAAATTGCAACAAAGAAAATGGATGTGTATCTGTGATTACTACTAATGTTAATGGAATACTAAATTGCTTTAATTCATCATCTTTCAATCCCTCCCACCAGATCAATCTCTATCTTCTGAAGCATCTTTGCTTTACAGAAGACTCATAACAAAATAATAATAATAATAATAATAATAATAATAATAATAATAATAATAATCTTGTAGTGCTGTGCTGTAATCTCTATCGCTAGTCTTTTTTAGACCGATACAGACAAACACCTATGAAGACGCAGACATTGGAGGCACTGCCTTACGCAAGGGGATGGACCTGATCACCTCTTGAGGTGACCTGATCCCTTCCAGTCCTGCTCTGGCCATAGAAGGTTGCCCCTCTGCTTCCCTGAATAGAAGCATTGGGCAACGTTTTTGTCTGTGAAGTGATACCAGAGATCATTGTCACTGCCCTTCTATGGTTAAGTCCAACAGGTGTGGTTGAATTCAGTTCTTCATGTTACCAGGACTAGAGACAGAAAAGTCTGGCCTACCAGTGATGGTAAAATTTGGTCTCAAATACATGAAAATATAAAATAGTCCAAATGTTTTGCCATTATCTGTCTGAAAGGATGGCTTACTGAACAAATGGTTCAAACGTCTTAGTGACACTGGACCAAGCATGTTATGCAGGCGTTAATCTGTTGTACTTTATATCATAAGAAAAACTGCCTGAGTAAGAAACTAGACTACAGCTTCTGACTTCTCATCAACCTACAAGTGAGGTTTGTCACATTTATGGCTGGGTTTTCTGGTTTTATTTAAGAATGAAACGCTCCTGCAATCTGAAATGAAGTTACAATATTTTCTCATTTGTCTTCAAATATATTCCCCTATGAATGTGTTCTCTAATGGTCAGATTCTCAAACTCAAACAGGCTTCAACCTTTTCTATCTGCTGTGATTTAGTCAAGATTATAATTTGTATAGACTTTTCTTAATGATGCAGACGAAAACATTTATAAAATTTTCATTTTAGGCAGAGTATTTGAAGTTAGTTTCATAAATGTCCAAATGAAAATTACTTGATAGTACGTGAGAAGATGTTAGGGAAAAAAACTCCACAAAACTAAAGAATGTCTTGTTAAGCACTTTCGTCTTAAATTCCTGAAGCATTAAGCATCCCAGACAGATCCATTCAGCAAAACCCATGCTCCTGTAAGGTTTTATGGCCCTTCAGCCCTTCAGAAGACTGCCTTGTTTGGTGTGTACATCCTGTGTGGGCAAGCTGAAAGGGTGTATAAAGGAGGCATGTCACCCACACTTGATATTACAGCTCACCTGTTTAATTTTCATCTGTGCAAATTCTACCCACTTAGGCAACTGCTACACATACACCCAATGAACTGCTTGCTATTATTATACCAATGCTATAGAATGCTATTATTACAGTATCTAACTGAAGTAATAACTAGAGCAAGGCTGCCTAACCTCTTGGCAATCAGGACCTGAATTATATTACAATGTTTATTTTGGGATTCGATGGTGAATACGGTTTATAAAGCTTGAAGTGGTGAAAAAGCATTCAGGAACAATGGGACCATCAATTAGACTGCTCTGAAGTGAAGACCTCATTCCTGACTGTAGTCCACCCGTGGTATGAGCTTTGCAACCCTACATAAAGTGTCTAATGAGATAAAGCCATATTTTACTATGTCTACATGTACATGAGTTTAAAAAATAACCATGTGTTCATGCGCACATAATAGTTAATAGCCATGTAATTTGCATACACGTCTGTCAGTAACACCACCACAGGGCAAGTACCTTAAATACACTTCGTCCTGCTAAAAGATGTATAGTTATGGTTATCATTAGTATTTTGACTGCTCACACCAGCACTGGGCTTGGTTCATTCTGCCCAGAATGACACTGAGTTACCAGAGAAACTACGTACGTGTTTTTTTGCTGAGATACCAGCAAAAAGTTGCAACCCAAAAAAGTGTTTAACTACTGCAAACGTTTCTGAACCTCTGTGTATTTGGGATGAATCATGTTTTCCTCCCTCTTCTCTGAACTTTCTGACAGCTGGTTGTGACATGATTATTACGGTCTAGAGGCAAAAGTTAAATATTTCTATCCTACGAGCTATACACAACTCTTGGTTGACTTTACCAACTGCTTATTGAGCTTTCAGCCATTGATACAAAAGCTAAATGGTCCACTCTGAAGCTGGAGAAAATGGAGGAAAATCAGCAGATATATTTCTGACCTGCATCTAGGCTGGCTTACTATGAAACGTAAAAAATGCAGTGTGCTTATATTCAAAAAAAGTGTCACCTTTTAATATCTAAATATCTGCAAAGATGCTGTCCTCTCTATATATTATAATTACTCACAATATGTAGCATTGATCAAACTACAACTAAACAGAACAACTCATCCTATTTTCCCTACCTTTAGGCACAAAAATAGCTCAAGGCTTTCAGTGCAGGCAATGAAATTTTATGGCAACTGCTGAATTCCAGGAGACTGAAGGGAGAAAGAAGTGCAAGGGACATTGTGCGGAGGTTGTGGGAAGGAAGGGTGGGGGTTGTGAAACATCAGTGGGGTTTTACAGATGTGAAGTGGGTAAGAAGGCTGGGGAGCTCCTTTTTTAAAAAGGAGCCATGGTGTGCAGAAGAGCTGGGAATGGACAGTGGCATTTCCAGATAATGTGACTGGGGAGAGTCAATAGGGTTTTGGGTCAATGAAGGGCTGCTGGGAAGAATGCACCTAATCAGAGAGGGAAGCTTTCATTGGTGACATTGTGATAAATTGGGCAAAGAAACTAGGAACCAAGGTGATGGAGACAAGGCAGGGGTTGTTCAAGTGAGATGATTAATATTGAGAACAGAGAAAGAGAGATGGGGAGAGAGGGAATCTCATCCTAAGATCTAGTGCGGGGAAGAAAGAATAGGGAGTAAGAATAATGTAGACTGAGATTAGATAAGAAAGATATGGAGGGAAGGAAAGTGATATGAACATCAGTAGAGTGGTGATATATTGGAACAGAATGCAGAGGACTCTTGCAAAAAATTAAGGTATAGAGAAAAGAGAGAGAACAATATTTCATAGAGACCATGGTTTTTTATAAATTGGAAGAGACCCAAAAATTCGTGATGACTTGTCACATCTCTGCTATCTGAAAATGATCTGCTGAAAACCATTAATAAAGTAGGCATGACAAGAAGGCAGGATGAAAACCTATTGTAGAGTAAAAGGCAAACTCCAGCTGTAGTGGTTAGAAGGTCTCCACCCTCGTGGGCTGAGAACCACTGTCTCTGCCAGTAGTTAGACACTGAATCTGGAACCAGCTGGTCTACATTGACAGCTCTGAAAGGGAAGAATAATGACACTGAGGAAAAATGAAATGGGGAGACTCGAGTAGCAAAGCAGCCCTGGCTCTCGTGATCTTGAGTATGTAAGAGGGATGGCTTACACAGAGTACTGCATCTGGACCAAGGAGCATTTCCTGGAGCTAGGAGTAAGTACTTTGTGTTGTTGCTAAAGTCAACACCTTCTGCTTCAGGGCAAACAAACTGAGTTAGTTTTTAGACCACAAAACCTTAATGTCAAGTGGTTTTCTGTTTTCCCCCAGGTCAGCAATGATATTTGCAAGAACAGGCTAAGGCTGAGCCCTCAGCCTTGGCAGAGTTTGGCTCGACTATGCTCATTTTACATAGGCAAAAAGAGAATAAGCTTTCCCACATAATGTCCTTATTCCCCTACCTGGGCAATGTAGCTCCTCACACCATCTACGGACAGCAAATTCAATCCATCTAACAGCTTTCCAAGAATGTTATTGGGGGATGGTTCCTTCAGGATCTAAGGAAAAAGCAGTATCCTTTTCTTTATCTGCTCCTTTTTCTTCATCAGTGAAGCATCTCTCCCAGAAAATAAAAACAATTATTCTTTGTCTCAGCTCCCAACTCTACTAATTCGAAGCCTGCCTGCAAACAATCCCACAGCTGTGGTACTATCCCGATTCCCACATTTTAGCATTGGTGATTGATATCTCTAGAATATCAATCCTGAAGGAAAAAAAAATGGGTTCAAGTTCAGCTGTTGAGACTTGAGACCTCCAAGACAGCCATCTCTTCCCATCACTCTACAACATTACTGGCTGAAACAAGATCCAGTCCTAAAGACCCATGAAGGCCACCACTTGCTCCAGAATGGGGTCAGTAGAAATTGCTAACCCTGTCTAGGTCCTGGTATTCAAGCACAAGCAAGTGTTAAGAAACAGGAGGCAAGAATGAGGTACTTTTTTTCCACTAGCACCAAGTAATCAGTTTCTTTTAGGTAAGAAACTTTCCAGCCTCCAAACCCAAATGGTCACTTTATGTTAAGCATAGAATCATAGAATCATTTAGGTTGGAAAAGAATTTTAAGATCACCACATCCAACCATTAACCCACCACTGCCAAGTCCACCACTAAACCATGTCCCTAAGCCATACATCTTTTAAATACTTCCAGGGATGGTGGCTAAAGCACTTCCCTGGGCAGCCTGCTCCAATGCTTGATAACCCTTTCTGTGAAGAAATTTTTCCTAAGAGCCAATCTAAACCTCTCCTGGCACATTTTGAGGCCATTTCCTCTCGTCCTATCGCTTGTTACTTGGGAGAAGAGACCAACACCCACCTCACTACAACCTCCTTTCAGGTAGTTGTAAAGAGCTGTAAGGTCTCCCCTGAGCCTCCTCTTCTCCAGACTAAACAACCCCAGCTCCCTCAACCTCCTCATAAGACCTGAACTCCAGGCCCTTCACCAGCTTCGTTGCCCTTCTCTGGACACGCTCCAGCACCTCAGTGTCCTTCTCGTACTGAGGGGCCCAAAACTGGACACAGTATTCGAGTTGTGGCCTCACCAGTGCCGAATGCAGGGGGATGATCACTTCCCTGCTCCTGCTGGCCACACTATTCCTGATACAAGCCAGGATGCTGTTGGCCCCCTTGGCCACCTGGGCACACTGCTGGCTCATGTTCAGCCGGCTGATGACCAAAACCCCCAGGTCCTTCTCCGCCAGGCAGCTGTCCAGCCACTCTTCCCCAAGCCTGTAGCGTTGCATGGGGTTGTTGTGACCCAAGTGCAGGATCCAGCACTTGGCCTTATTAAACTTCATACAATTGACCTCGGCCCATGGATCCAGCCTGTCCATATCCCTCTGCAGAGCCTTCCTATCCTTGAGCAGATCAACACTCCCACCCAATTTGGTGTCATCTGCAAACTTACTGAGGGTGCACTCAATCCCCTCGTCCAGATCATTGATGACGATATTAAACACAACCAGCTCTCATACTGAGCCCTGGGGAACACCACTTGTGACTGGCCACCCACTGGATCAATTGTTCCACGTTCTGCTGGAACTGTCCTTGGCAAAAGGGAGCCAGCTCTGAGCACAACTCACCTGCAGTGTTGTGGAAGCAACACCAGACTGGGACCCCCAACTTTCTGTAACCTATTTATTTCAACTTCCAAATAGCAGTAGGAACTCTATTGCTTCTCTTGCAAACAGATTCAGAACCTCTTTTGTCTTGCTAGAAGTCTTATGTGAACATAAAACATGCTGAATTTATAGACTGGTGATTAATGCTCATTTATGCTGTGCTTTGACTCAGTTAACCTTTAACTGAGTTACTTTTCTCCCTTGTTACTCCAAAATTATTTAACAGCAACGGTTATACCCTGTTTGAAATTTCATTTTGCTAGGTTAAAAAAAAGCCACATGCCTCTTTGTCTTATTCTCCTAAAAAAAGTTTCTGCATCTCTGTCATCCTTTTGACTCTTTTCTGTTCTTGTTTCAATCTAAATGAATCTGTGTAAACAAGATGGAAATAGAATTAGACACAATATTTCAAAGAAGACCTCAGTAATGCCTTGTACACTGGCTGTAACACTGCACTAATCCTGCCAGGAATTCTTGTCAGATAAACCCTAACGTTATACCTACCCCTTCCATAGCTTCATCCCATTGGCAGGATTGCCTGGCAGGATTTACAATTAGAAAATGAAACATGAGTTTATCATTTCTCCACATCTCGAACTACTGTTCTCTTAACATGTATTGGTCTGGAACACACTGTGTGGTGCAGAATACAGGAGACTCCTAATTGTTCTTACTTTCTCACATATAGGTGCTAAATTTGCTATTCCTCAGTTATCTGGTATTAACTTCATGAAGTTACTAAAAAATCCTTACTACCTGGCCTGCAATTACATCTGCTAGATACTGTTCATGTATAGACTGAGAAAACTTACTGGTTCTATCCTTAGAATTTCTGAATCTTGATTTTTCATTCCAACTTTGTAATTTCTGCTCCTTCATATTTATTATCAATCTACCAATGCTGCATCTCATTGCCTTTATTCAAAATTAGAGCAAAGTCCTTTTTCAGCCCTATTAATTTTTTATTTCTATGTCACCTTCATTGGTTGCTACTTTTGTTTTTACCTGAAGGTAGAAAATCTTGACTGTTATTTTTTCCCCCATTTAACATATGCTTCTGATTCACAAGACACAGTTTATTATACCAATCAGTTCCTTTTTCTCCATTTCTCTCAGAATCTTTATATTAATGATAATACACATTGTATACTAGATATTTGTACAATTATTTTGGAACCTTCTTTCTAATATTTTTACCCATTATTTCATCTAAAAAATTCTAGATTGTTGAAATTTGCATCTCTTTAATATCTCTTCCAACTCCCTGCGATTCAAATGCCTAAATTCTGATTTCATGTAATGACATGAATTCCTCAGAGTAGTTTTATCCATCATCAGAAATCTCCCTCCATATTGAAATCTGCTGCTGGGGGCCCATACCAGATTCCTAAAACTACTCTGAAAAAGCCTCACACCACTCTTCTTCACGATGACTCTCAAAAAAAAATGAGAAGGAAAAGCAAAGCCAGCAAAGCAATTATTTTTTATTACATAATGCTATTCAATACTCTTTATTCCAATCCATCTTTCAATACTGATGTTATCATGATTGTTATTTCATTATAGTTCTGTTTTTCAACAGTAGTTTAGATTCTTTCATTTCTATCCAATTTGTTTGCAATTGCACACCATCATGCAAATACAAGGAAACAAAACACATGCAAAGAAAACAAAATACTTTATTTCAGCTACATTTGGTTTTGGCCAGCCAGCATTATGTACAACCCTTTTTTTTGTCTGCACTGATCATCCAAATCTACTTTTGCCACTTTAAGACTTTATATCTGCGTTCTGTTGACCTCTCTACTAGCAAAGACACTTTTCCAATGATTTTGCTGCTTCATGCTAGGCAAGTTTTTCCTAAACATCTTCCCTCATGAGAAAAGCTGTTGAACAAATCTGCCTTGAGCCATAAAAGCCATAGGCCAGCAGAAAAGTATCACTGGTGGATGTTTTTTTGCAGGTTTGGGACTACCTCCCCTGAACCACAGCTACAGCACAACGTATGTGCGGGAAGAAATGTACTGCAGCCATGCATTTTATTTCATGGGAGCCACGCAAGAGCTGCAACTGGGATGAATGTGGATATAAGAGGAGATGCTCAGATTGGAGCACTGCTTGCTATCCTCTGCTTCTTCTGAAGAGCAGGTGGCAAGCCAATCTGCTTGTGTCAGCTGAACCAAGACTCTCAAAAGTTTGGGAGGAGTCTAGCTGTTGAAGAATCCTCTTTGCGAATAAATCCTACTGGACAATCATCGCAAATCCCCTTTACAGTGTTATTGAATATGCTCTCTGAGTCCTGTTTTCAAGTTTGGGTGAATGTTTCTTAAAGCAGTGTCACACTGTGAACAGCAGTTGGTGGGCAATTCTGCCTTCCTTCAGGACCCGTTTTGGTCCTGAATCAGTATGCTGTACCCTGGAAGAGACAAACTCCAAGGTCTCTCTTAGAAGCCTTTTCATTCTTAAGAAGTTGACTCTAATCATATATACATTTTTTCTGGTGTTCACCTGGGAAACTAGATTCTAGGTTCCTGTCCTCTTCATTTGCAAATCACTATTATTCTTCAATTTCTTGTTCCATATCAAATCAAATCAATGCAATTCTATCACCTCTCTTAAACAGGTCCGATTAGTCCTTTTCTGAACTTAAAAATTGCTCCCTATTGGTCTTCTGAGTTTAAATATGACCTCTGTCATATTAGCCACAGGGCGAACGACAGTACAGCATAAGGGTACCATGTTTCAGGTTTCCTCTGCTTAATTTAGCCATAATAGCATAGGTCTAGCTGCCTTCTATTTCATTATACCCAAAGTCTGTGTGACACCCCGTTCTCCTAGGCTTTTTAAAAAGATCCTTTCCTTTGCAAAACCATTGCACGTTCTCAACTCAGTAGTCAACGCCGCTGTCTGAAAACTTCCTTACATGAGGTACACATGAATTGACTGGAGGCACGTCCCGGGGAAGCTTCTTCCTTCCAGGCCGAGAGCAGGTACTCCTGCCTTACGACCAGTGACGGAGCCCGTGCGGGAAGTCGCGCAAATACTGAAATCCACTACCTGCAGCTGTTTTAAATCCCATCTCCCTGTAGGATATATTGGCTGAACTGCCTGTAATATCCAAGTAGGTGGACAGGGAACACCGCTTCATCGCTGCAGGCTAACCCGCAGACCTTCATCCCCGCCTGCAGCCACAGCTCTGCCAGAGCCTCCTCGCAGGCTTGTTCGTGGGCAACTCTTCCCCCGGCACCCCCGAGTGGGAAAGGGCGTCCCGGCCTCCGCCCCGGGAGGGGGAGACCTCGGGGGGTGCTGAGGAGAGCCGGGGGGCCGAGGAGAGGGCAGAGGGGGCGCGGGGGGGGCGGAGGGGCACCGAGGGCGCCGTGCCGCCGAAGGCTCCGC
>WEKW01021890.1:0-21853 GCA_013389905.1 Sula dactylatra | reverse complement strand
AAAAAAAGAAAAAAGAAAAAAAGAAAAAAATGCAATAAACGTTTTCCTCCCCTTGCAAGGGGCAAGAAACATCCCTGCCACAGAAATCGTTTCAGGACTAAGAAATCTGCTCATGCAGCTGTGCCAGTGCTATTCTGGCTTAGCTAAAATTAAAGAGCTGAAGTCTTATGTGGGCCTTTACGAAACTGTCACAGAGACCGCAAGATTAGAGGACCAGACAGTGACCTGGGAGGCCAAGGTCTATTCCCAGCTGTGCCGAGGGATTCTCATGTGAGTCACAACATGTTTTTCAACCTCTGTTTCCCCAAAGATAAAAGAAGGGCAGAGAAACTGGGGCCCTCAAGACTGCAGACCTACACATGGAGGACCTGCAGGTCCACAGGACCAAGTAAACCACAGGCAGGACCAGACACCGATACTGCTGCACTCCTGGGAGGATGAAGTAGCTCAGCTGCTTTTGGAGGCTACAGCAGCGAGAGGCTTTGCCAGTCCTTCAGGCCAAGCTCACTGTCCCCCTAAGCAATACCAAGAGGAGCAGATCCATAGGTAAGCCTAGGGAATGTAGTTGAAGATGTCCCTGCTCACTGCAGGGGGGTTGGACTAGATGACATCTAAAGGTCCCTTCCAACCCAAACCATTCTGTGTTTCTATGACTTCTGCACAGTTTCAAGAAGGAAAGAATAATCCCATCTCACAGACCATCCTGGGCGCCTCAAGTGGCTCCGTCCCTCCCAAACCAAGTCCCATTTACCCCACATTTCCCCAGCATGCCCAGCCCAGTGTGCTGATGGACTGCCGTCAGACAGATGCACAGCAGGCACATGTCAGCTAGACACAGAAGCATCAGGACAACAGAGGAATCACAGCCAGGTCTTCGTAGAATCATAGAATGGTTTGGGTTGGAAGGGACCTTTCAAGGTCACCTAGTCCAACCCCCCTACCATGAGCAGGGACATCCCCACTAGATCAGGGTGCTCAGAGCCCCATCCAGCCTGACCTTGAATGTTTCCAGGGATGGGGCATCGACCACCTGACTGGGCAACCTGGGCCAGGGTTTCACCACCCTCATCATAAAGCATTTCTTCCTTCTATCTAGTCTGAATCTACCCTCCTTTAGTTTAAAACCATTACCCCTTCCCTTATCGCAACAGGCCGTACTAAAAAGTCTGTCCCCATCTTTCTTCTAAGCCCCCTTTCAATATTGAAAGGCCAATAGTTCTTGCCTGATCACCTCCAGTGCCTGTCCCAGCACCAGCTAGAGATCTAACAGCACTGAAAAAACAGGAAAGCGCAGAATAACCCCAGCATCCCAGCCACCATCCCCTATCCCACCACGAGCAGGTCCTCCTCCACCAGCTGTGCCAGCTATTGTTGGGCACATAAAGACCACTCCACCGCCCCACTGTCAGCACGCAGCTCATTACTCTGCAAAGTACTTTGAAATGCTCTGAATATGAAAGGTGCTCCATCAGATCAAATTCAGCTCTGTTTGCTATTACAATGCGTTGCATTTCTTTTGTCTGTGCCTTTTGATGGTGCTCAATTGTTCCCCTCAGTCAGTATTTCGGAGTCATTACTCGGAATTAGTAAAGTTCCTGCTGCTGGACTTTTCCAAGGCTCTGTTCTTGGGCTACAAAGAGTTGATGAGGAGTTGTCCTGCTTTCACCAAGCTGGAGGCGTGGCGGGGAGCATTTCGGGGGGAGCAGGCAGTCTGCTCAACTCCACTCTCCCATTGCAGGCACCGAGGCGCCGGGAAACGCATGTGCTGACAAGATGCTGCGGGTGGTCGCAAAGGGGCTGGTGCTTCCCAGTCAGGAGGGAACTTATAGATCCTTTCATTTGGTACCTGTGGTGGGACCAGGTGAAGGGCTTCGCCCAATCGCATCCATATTACGGCAGCACATCCCACTAAGTTCAGCTTTCTCTCCCAGAAATCCCCCACTCTCCATTTCAAGGCACCAGCCCAGAAGAATTCACCTTTCTCTGGGTGACAGGGACTTCTAGTTGGCCATCTCCGTGGTGAAAATGCCTGGGTGCGCCTGACTTTGCCCTCCAACTTCTCGCTCATGTTATGCCTTTCCAACTATGTCAGAAAACTTCTTAGTATCAAGACACATTTTCTCCAAAGGCATTTATACATGGAGCATGCCAGTTCCTCCCTATCCCGTACCCTTGTGGGATGCTCACTTGGACTTAGGATTAATCTGGTGGTAGGACATTTTCACGGGAGGATCTTAACCCATCTGGACCTGCACTCCTGCCTCGGCCGGCCATGCTGGAGTAACCCAAGTCGCAGGGAAAGGCTTGTTGATATATCAGGGAATATCATGCCCCACGGTACCCAGCTGGCCCACTTTGGTGATGTCCAATCTTCAGGTATGGATGTGCATTTGTCATGGGAAGCCCAGGAGAGAGGAACAGCAGACGCAGCTTTCCTTGTCCTCCACCAGCATGAATTGGGTTCAACACCAGAGCAGGTGCCCGAGGTCCTGCAGCCCAAGATCCCAGCTCTGAGGGGGACCAAGGGGTATACGAAAGGGGGCACACATGGAGTACTTCCTCAGGTATATGCTCCTGATGGCCAGCAAGCAGCTGAGATGCTTCCCAATCCAGTGGCTGTACCTGCAGCACTGTGCTAACAGCCCTTGAAGGACCTTTCGTCCACAAATCTCTCTAATTGGGTTTTGAAGCCATTTATACTTCTGGCATCTGCAACATCCTGTGGCAAGGAGGTCCACAGTTTAATTACATGTTTTATAAAAAAGCATGTCCTCCTGCTTAAGGCCTCTGCCCAATCATTTCATGGTTCTTCTCCAGCTTTTCTGTTGCAAGACACAACAAATAAGTCTTCCCTATCCACTTCCACACCACGTAGGATTTATATATCCCACTTAGATACCTCCTTAGCTCCTTCTCCTCCAGACTGAAGGGCTTACTCTGTTCAGCCACTTTTCACATTGAAGATGTCCCATATCACTCCTCCTTGTCCCCCTCTCCATCCTACACCAGACACACTAGGAGGCCTCGCACACCAAATGGGACACACACTTTTGGCTCCTTTACCAAAAAACTACCTGCCACCCAGCGTGGTGGCAGATCCTTGCATCCCAACCCACCGCAGCAAGGAGGTGCTCCCAGCACCTCCACACAGGGAGAAGCAAATCCCTAGCCATGCTGTGTCCCCAGCACATAAACCAAGGCACGTTCAGGTACATCCCCATCCCTAAAACACAAGACATACTGCAATTGGCTTAACTGGCATGGGTGTTAATCAAAAGAGGCCCCTTGGAAACTAATGGTGTGATGGGGCTGAGGACCAGCATTAGAGAGACATGCACCTCTATGAGCCACCACCAGCTGAAAATAAAGGTGGGCCCCACTGTGTTACACACTTTCCAGATATAATACAGCCTCCACAAGAGATCACAGAATCATAGAAGGGTTTGGGTTGGAAGGGACCTTTCAAGGTTATCTAGTCTAACCCCCCTGCCATGAGCAGGGACATCCCCAACCAGATCAGGGTGCTCAGAGCCCCGTCCAACCCGGCCTTGAGTGTTTCCAGGGATGGGGCATCGACCACCTCGCTGGGCAACCTGGGCAAGGGTTTCACCACCCTCACCCTGAATCTCCCCTCCTTTAGTTTAAAACCATTACCCCTTCCCTTATCGCAACAGGCCCTACTAAAAAGTCTGTTCCCACCTTTCTTCTAAACCCCCTTTAAGTCCTGAAAGGCCACAATAAGGTCTCCCTGCAGCCTTCTCTTCTCCAGGCTGAACAACCCCAACTCTCTCAGCCTGGGCTCTGATCATTTTTGTGGCCCTTCTCTGATAGAGGATTCATTCCTGTTCACGCATAAGGAGCTCCAGCAGATATATGAAGCAATGAAGTTGCACGGGCTGTGGCCCATCTAGCATTGCTATCTGACCCAATAAGCTCAGGTCCCAGGACCACAGCAGCTCCCACACTGCCTGTGGATGCAGACCCTTCCACACCCAGCCAACCCACCACGGTTTCTGGATGCAACATGGGCATTTGGCCACTACAAGCCTGAAACTAAACTAGGAGTGGACCAACTGTACAGGACACCCGTGCCCACGGGGAGTGGGAAGGAGAGCCCAGCACGGAACCCAGCTCCTTTAGCAGCTCGTCATCTTTCATGGTGGATTGTACTTCCACTCCCTAAGGACTTCCCTGAAAATTATCTCATAGATCATCCCACCTAACATTAGTGATAGCATTTCCATTGCAACACCACCGAATGCAGGCAATTCACACCTCTCACCTTGCATTTTCTTAAGTAACACGGTACAATAAAACAGCCTGTCCAGATTCCAGTCTAATCTAAAAACAACTTTATGGCTTCTAATTTTAGCACTAATCTTCCTTTGCTATGGTTGTGTGATTTCTAATTATTTTATCCCCAAGCCTTGCTTTGACGGATAGTTGTACCTTTTCCAATGCCGAGTGACTTGTAAAGTACCTTTAAAAAAATACGTTGATCATTTCAGGTTCATTTCCAGTTCCTACGCAAATGATATTCTCATATATGGCTTCACAGGGGACATGTTATTATTATTAAAATNTGACGGATAGTTGTACCTTTTCCAATGCCGAGTGACTTGTAAAGTACCTTTAAAAAATATGCTGATCATTTCAGGTTCATTTCCAGTTCCTACGGAAACGATATTCTCATATATGGCTTCACAGGGGAAATATTATTATTAAAATAATAATAAAAGCAATACAATTTAAAAAGGAGAGTTCTATTTCTTAGGACGATCCCAATCTGATCCTGCAAACACCATATTTTCTCTTAAAAGTTGTGAAAGAGCATATATCTGTTATCCAGATACGGATCTCTTAATAATTCAGTGCCTTCAGCTTGGCATTGTTCCCAGAACATTTTGCCTTTATCTATCCTTATTTTCAGGTTACAACACATCGAAGAGCAATCGGCCACGCCAAAACCTCAGGAGAACTTTGCAAGGGACGGCGCAAAGCAGTGGTGGAGACACACTTGCCTTGATGCTCTCTGGGAGCGTTACCGATCCAAATCCTCTGAATTTATAGCAGCAAAGCTCTGGCTGAAGATGTGTTGTAGGGGCTTAGGATGAGCCTCCAGCCCAGGCTCCTCGTCAGGCAGATGTTTTCTCTCCTACCATGCTCACCTGAAGCAACCTCTTGATCCTGCTAATCGCTGACCTAGATCAAATCCAGATCTGATACTGTTAAAAAATTTACTGTGTCTGATACTGAACAAAAATTTCCTGGGGAGATAATGCTGCTTGCAGAAACTTTTGGGATGCTGAAGCAGGCAGCTGCCTGCCTGCCCGGCCCTGCCACCAGCAGCCAGCACCGGGATGGGGGACGCAGACACAGGGCTGGTGGATGTTTGGTGGGGTATTTCCTTCCCCGGGATTTACATTGCACACCGGTCAGTTGGAAAATATCCATTTGACCTGTGACATTTTTGTTTTCGTTACTCTCCAAGCTTTGACAGCAGTGGTTTAAACACAGAGCATGTGAGCTTCGGCACCGAGAAAGCACTGCATCCCCACAAATTCAGAGTGGATGAGGAAAAATATTGCACCACAGCAGTGATAATGAGCATATTTCTTCTTTCTCGTTCTTAATTTTCCCCTCTTTCACCTTCTGAGCTTGTTTTACCATCTGTGTCTTCTCCCTCCCCATTGGAAATGTGAGCTTAGCTCCCCACTGCCCACCACAATATTCAAGAGAAAAGGATACAGGGTGGTGGTTTTTGTTGGTTTTTTGGTTTTTTTTTTAATTCCCTGCACAATGCTGTGTATAGAGTATCTGAAATGAAGATTGTCAAAACAGAAAACAACCCAGTCAAAGTCCTCAGGCCTGGGTCCTGAAAATGTCACCGTACAGAGCTGCAAGGGATGGAGAATAGCCCTCTGTTCCTGCACGGAGAGAGGATGCTCTGGGAGAGCGGCCAGCGACACACCATCTGCCCTCACGCCACCCTGATCCCGAGAGCTGGGTTTTAACCTCTGCCGAAACCAGTAGGAAACTGGTTTTTATTAACTGATTTATTGGGAGAAAAAACTGACAGAGGCGGTTAAAAATTATAACCCTCTGTTGGCCGATATTTTTATCGGCATAGAGAATTTCATAAGAAATATATTCTCACTCAGGAAGCCAACCCTACAGGAAACCCTTCATCCTTAGTGTTTCAGGGTAACATCCACAGCATCCTGCTGGCTTCCTTCTTACTCCTCTTAAAACTCACTCCTGAGATCCTCGCTTCTCAAGCTCACACTCTGAGTTTGAGCTGGCCTCACTGGGCTGGAAGAACAAATCTTGGGTCAAATCCTGCCCATGGCCCTCCCCGGGGCAAGGCACCGGACTGACACTGCGTCTCCACGAGGATGCAGAGCAGGGCACTGCTTGGCCCTAGGCTCTTTGATTTCCACCTTGGAGCAAAAATTTAAAGCTTCTCAAAGGCACAACAATGAGGCCGGGTTTGGAGGAGAGAATGCGGCTGCTGTGAACCCGCGTAAATAAGATTTTCACAATTTATTTTTCTGCAGAAAACAGTTGCTAGATTTATTTTAAAAAGCAGGCTCCTGCAGTTGTAGATTTTTAGTCCCTCTTAAAAGTCTGACCTGAACAAGCATCCTTGCCAACAAATACTGATATTTTAAGCCTTTGAATGCTTCTGATGGGAGTGAAAACCTTTTTTTTTTTTTTTTGGTTTGTTTTTACACCTTTCTGCAAGTTAACTTCAGGAGAACTTACCAAGCGGAAGAGCTGGTGACCATTGACAGAATGGTGATCCAGCAATTCAGGTTGCCCAGCGAGGTGGTCGATGCCCCATCCCTGGAAACATCCAAGGTCAGGTTGGACGGGGCTCTGAGCATCCTGATCTAGTTGGGGATGTCCCTGCTCATGGCAGGGGGGTTGGACTAGGTGACCTTGAGAGGTCCCTTCCAACCCAAACCATTCTATGATTCTATGATTCTCCCTCTGGAAGCAAAGGAGATATATTGTTTTATTTCTAAGGGAACAGTGGTCATTATTGAAGTGTCAAGCCACTGATCTACAGAGTGACAACTCCTCAGCGGTGGAAAAAATCCACAGGTTCATGGGACAGACAACTAGGAATGTCATTCCACATGGTCTACATAGCCCAGAACATCAAATTTCACCCGTCATCCAGGCAGAGAATTAGAATAATTACCTAGGGCCTGATCCTGAAAGGTGCTGAGTCAAGTGGTCTCCGTTCCCATACAGTTCAGTATCTCAGGGGCTCTCAGCAGGGCCAGCCTTGGAGCCTGGGCAAAACAAGACAGGTTGGTCTTAGTCCAGTCTTTTGTAAAAATTCTATACAACCTATATTTAAAAAACACCCCATCCCAGCTCCACATGCCAGCCTCGTATTCCTGTATGGGAAGCTAACGCAAGGGTCATGCAGAGCGTGGCCAGGGAGATGCTCTTCAACCCACAGGCATTCTCTGCAGATCAGGGATGGATGCCTGAAGCATACGGGAGAGAAACTACACCGGCATGGATGCATCCGTAGAGCTTTGGTCCACATCCAGGAACATCAAAATGATGTTCCTCAGGAGTACTGCTTTTTCCAAGCCATCACACATGGACATGTATGCTGTCAACATCATCGCGGTGTCAACACACCTCCCTGGCAGATGACAAACTCCAGGTTGCCTTGCCAAGTCTACGGGAAACGATAAACCTGGAGATAAGGGAATTTTGCTGGATTTCCAGGGACGAAGCCTAGGAACACCCCTCCGTGCTCCCTGCCGGCTGGCAGTGACGCGCGGCACTCCAGCCCCAGGCGGGCACAGCCGTGCCAAAAGCAGGGTGAAGAGAGGGAAGAGGATGATGAGGACAGGATGACGGCACTTTTCTCCATATGGCCCTTTGTTTAGGGAGGTCCCCCGAGATGCTCAGCTCAGGGTGGCCAAGTCCTCCTTCTTCTTTCCCTATAAGGGGAATGGATGAGGGGAGGAAAACAATGCTCTCTCCTCACTTGCCTAATGGAAGAACAAAAGCACAGTGATCCCTTCCAAAAATGTCTTTTGAGGAACAGACGATTGAGCCCGAAGGCCCAGTATTTCTGGTTTATTTATTGTTGGATGAACTCCAGCCTGGCAGCGTCTTTCTGTCCTTCCTCCAGACTCCTGCAGGACTTGCCCAGAGCTGTACAGATCATGCAGGGCTTGCATAGACCCCAAAGCCAGTTGGGGTTTTAACATCCAGCACCTTGTAGTGGTGATGAAACCAAAGTTGAGACCCCATCACAAGCACGCCTTGGCCATGGGGTGGAAGGGACAAGGGGTCATCACCCACCCATAGCCCTGGTCCAGAGGGATGCATTTGTCAGGAAGGGTCTGCCCCAGCCTGATCCCACTGGAAACTGGGACCGAATCCCACTAAAGCCAAAACCAGCATCAGACCTTTCATTGCTCAGTGGCAGTGGTTGCTATAAAGCAGAAGGGGATTTCTGCCATGCTGATTGCTCATGGAAAGTCCCTGACTGGCCCACAACCGTGGAAAAAAACAGAAAATATAATTTTAATACCAAGTTGGTGGCAGGCTGTCTATTTTTCTCTCCTGTGACTAGTTACCATGGATAGATTTCTGAGGTCGACCATGCAATTGTTCACTGCACTGCTCCTATTAAAGAGAAGATGAGCAAATCATCCCATTCGTACCGTACTTTAATTTCCAGAAATTCTTTGTTCGTTTGCTTAAATTATTTCTCTCATTTAAAGAAACAATGCAGTCTTACAAAGCCAGGGTCCAAATCTCTCGAGTAACCCTGCTGTGGTTCATTACTTCTATGCTAGTTAACAAGACCAGTAACTTCCTTAAGGTTTAATAGAAAATATTCTTTCCAAAATGCAGAGGTAGGATATTTTAACAAACTCACTACTGTATTCTAGTTATGTTGTAGGTGAGGGATATCCTAGGCAAGAAACAGGCCCTCCTCGGGGGTACTGTATAAAAGCAGGTACCCTAAATGGAGCTTTTTTTTTTCACCCAAAGGGGTGAAGGTACCCCAAATTGAGCTTTTTTCACCCAAAGCTACCCCCCCTCAGCTGCAGAAGGGGACCTGGGGGTCCCTCTTTGCTTGCCTTGCCTTGCTCAGAGCATCAGCTCCAGCTCCGCTTGGAAACGGGCTCCTGAAGCATCCTAGCCCTCAGCCCAAAATGCAGACTGGTTNTTCATGGGACAGACAACTAGGAATGTCATTCCACATGGTCTACATAGCCCAGAACATCAAATTTCACCCGTCATCCAGGCAGAGAATTAGAATAATTACCTAGGGCCTGATCCTGAAAGGTGCTGAGTGCAGTCAAGTGGTCTCCGTTCCCATAGAGTTCAGTATCTCAGGGGCTCTCAGCAGGGTCAGCCTTGGAGCCTGGGCAAAACAAAACAGGTTGGTCTTAGTCCAGTCTTTTGTAAAAATTCTATACAACCTATATTTAAAAAACACCCCATCCCAGCTCCACATGCCAGCCTCGTACTCCTGTATGGGGAGCTAACGCAAGGGTCATGCAGAGCGTGGCCAGGGAGATGCTCTTCAACCCACAGGCATTCTCTGCAGATCAGGGATGGATGCCTGAAGCATACGGGAGAGAAACTACACCGGCATGGATGCATCCGTAGAGCTTTGGTCCACATCCAGGAACATCAAAGTGATGTTCCTCAGGAGTACTGCTTTTTCCAAGCCATCACACATGGACATGTATGCTGTCAACATCATCGCGGTGTCAACACACCTCCCTGGCAGATGACAAACTCCAGGTTGCCTTGCCAAGTCTACGGGAAACGATAAACCTGGAGATAAGGGAATTTTGCTGGATTTCCAGGGACGAAGCCTAGGAACACCCCTCCGTGCTCCCTGCCGGCTGGCAGTGACGCGCGGCACTCCAGCCCCAGGCGGGCACAGCCGTGCCAAAAGCAGGGTGAAGAGAGGGAAGAGGATGATGAGGACAGGATGACGGCACTTTTCTCCATATGGCCCTTTGTTTAGGGAGGTCCCCCGAGATGCTCAGCTCAGGGTGGCCAAGTCCTCCTTCTTCTTTCCCTATAAGGGGAATGGATGAGGGGAGGAAAACAATGCTCTCTCCTCACTTGCCTAATGGAAGAACAAAAGCACAGTGATCCCTTCCAAAAATGTCTTTTGAGGAACAGACGATCGAGCCCGAAGGCCCAGTATTTCTGGTTTATTTATTGTTGGATGAACTCCAGCCTGGCAGCGTCTTTCTGTCCTTCCTCCAGACTCCTGCAGGACTTGCCCAGAGCTGTACAGATCATGCAGGGCTTGCATAGACCCCAAAGCCAGTTGGGGTTTTAACATCCAGCACCTTGTAGTGGTGATGAAACCAAAGTTGAGACCCCATCACAAGCACACCTTGGCCATGGGGTGGAAGGGACAAGGGTTGTCACCCACCCATAGCCCTGGTCCAGCGGAATGCATTTGTCAGGAAGGGTCTGCCCCAGCCTGATCCCACTGGAAACTGGGACCGAATCCCACTAAAGCCAAAACCAGCATCAGACCTTTCATTGCTCAGTGGCAGTGGTTGCTATAAAGCAGAAGGGGATTTCTGCCATGCTGATTGCTCATGGAAAGTCCCTGACTGGCCCACAACCGTAGAAAAAAATGGAAAATATAATTTTAATACCAAGTTAGTGGCAGGCTGTCTATTTTTCTCTCCTGTGATTAGTTACCATGGATAGATTTCTGAGGTCGACCATGCAATTGTTCACTGCACTGCTCCTATTAAAGAGAAGATGAGCAAATCATCCCATTCGTACCGTACTTTAATTTCCAGAAATTCTTTGTTCGTTTGCTTAAATTATTTCTCTCATTTAAAGAAACAATGCAGTCTTACAAAGCCAGGGTCCAAATCTCTCGAGTAACCCTGCTGTGGTTCATTACTTCTATGCTAGTTAACAAGACCAGTAACTTCCTTAAGGTTTAATAGAAAATATTCTTTCCAAAATGCAGAGGTAGGATATTTTAACAAACTCACTACTGTATTCTAGTTATGTTGTAGGTGAGAGATATCCTAGGCAAGGCACAGGCCCTCCTCGGGGGTACTGTATAAAAGCAGGTACCCTAAATGGAGCTTTTTTTTTTCACCCAAAGGGGTGAAGGTACCCCAAATTGAGCTTTTTTCACCCAAAGCTACCCCCCCTCAGCTGCAGAAGGGGACCTGGGGGTCCCTCTTTGCTTGCCTTGCCTTGCTCAGAGCATCAGCTCCAGCTCCGCTTGGAAACGGGCTCCTGAAGCATCCTAGCCCTCAGCCCAAAATGCAGACTGGTTTATCACAGTACAGTAGGATGAAGTAGATGATACTGGAGGGGCAGATCCGAGATATCCCTGGGGTGGGTGTGCTGGAAGAGGTGGGCGTACAGCCTGTTTTGCTAATGATATGGATCGCAAAGTAAACAGGACACCTGCCAATTGCCTGGCCATAAACTGCCCTTGTCACTAGTTTTACAAACCTCTTGCCAGGACCAAATCAGAACATGTTATAAAAAATTAAGTTAAACACAGAGCAGAGCTTGTGGAAAACAAGCAAACACATAAAACACACACACACACACACATATATACATATTTATATATAACAGCCCAGTAAAGCTCTATTGAGATGCACATGCAAGTGAAATGCATCCTACGCTGGGTGAGGAGCTGCCAGCGCTGCCTTCACTTATAAAGACATTTGCCCTACAAGTGCCTCTGCAGCTCCTTGATATTATTTCTACAATAGGATTTGTCTAGGAACAGCTACAGATGTTTGCATGGAGTCTTCTCACTTATCCAGTGATAATACTGCGTGCCTGGGACAGCTGAACAAATTATACTGCGTAAATAATAAATAATGGAGGGTTAATCAGAAAGAGGCGGTGAGCAATCTGGAGATTCCCACAGACACCCTGCCATGAGGAAGGAAACAACAAAATGCCCTGACCTAAGCAGGGGTGAGTCTCACACACACACAGAGATCACAGGGAGATCACAGGAGCTGTTTGCAGATCACTTACCAAACATGAATAATTCAAGCAGAAGCGGCTGGAAGTATGAGAAGAGATAGATGGGAGCTCACCACCACTGCTTTGGCAGGTTTTATGTTATTGAGCAAGGCAAAGAAACCACGAGCCCCAACAAAAATCCTTAGACTAGCAGTGCCAGTGCTGTGACTTTACTGTGAATCTCGTGATGTGCAGTATTTTACCAGATCCAGAGCTGATGATGTACATCCTTTCCCTTTCTCCTCCAGGCAGTTTTGTGATTATTTGGCTGGGGGTGGGGAAAAATGATGCATTTTTTTTTAAACCTTTAGGACCCACCAGCCCACTGCCTAATTACATGAATCATAGAATCATAGAATGTTTTAGGTTGGAAGGGACCTTTCAAGGCCATCTAGTCCAACCCCCCTGCCATAAGCAGGGACATCCCCAACCAGATCAGGTTGCTCAGAGCCCCGTCCAACCTGACCTTGAATGTTTCCAGGAATGGGGCATCGACCACCTCGCTGGGCAACCTGGGCCAGGGTTTCACCACCCTTGTCATAAACAATTTCTTCCTTCCATCTAGCCTGAATCTCCCCTCTTTTAGTTTAAAACCATCACCCCTTGTCCTGTTGCTACAGACACTGCTAAAAAGTCTGTGCCCATCTTTCTTCTAAGCCCCCTTTAAGTACTGAAAGGCCGCAATAAGGTCTCCCCACAGCCTTCTCTTCTCCAGGCTGAACAACGCCAGCTCTCTCAGCCTGGCCTCACAGCAGAGCTGCTCCAGCCCTCGGATCATTTTTGATCCCTCCTCTGGACCCGCTCCAACAGGTCTGTGTCTGTCCCGTGCTGAGGGCTCCAGAGCTGGATGCAATACACAAAGCATCCACCACCAAGAAAAAAGAAGGCATTTCCTTTGAGGGATCACACCAACTATCAACTTCCAGGTCTCTTCCCACCCCCAGGGACCTCTCTGGGAAAAGACACCGTGCTTGGAGACTGGCTTACAGCCTTCAGGCTCCTCTGGCCCTGGAAGAGCTCATGCTTCAGTGGGGTTCAGCTCTACAGGAGAATGGATGGGGGAAAAAAGGTGTCAGGGAGAAGGATGGAAAAGAGAAGAAAACAAAAAGTGTGTGTGGGAGGGATAAGGGATGTTCTCTTATCCTTATTACAAAAGGAAAACACAAGTAGGAGTGCTCCTGTAAGGACAGGTTAGTAGCCTACACATTATCAGGAGGACTGGAAGCCTGTAAGCAAATAAAAAACTGTGAAAAAAAGCAGAGAGGGTAAAGACAGATGGTGGAAGTCAAACACGGCTTTGGTGCAAGCTGAACAAATCCAAAACTCATCCCCCTGAAATTACATTGCCATGTGTTGATTGCCAACATGAAGACCCTTGTTGTCCAGTATCAAGGGGCAGCTCTCCCACATGAGGTCAGAAACGGGGCACCCGGGCTGGTGACTGCCCAGTGAGCCTGGGGACTCCTCATCCTCAGAGAACCCGAGGTGTCAGGGAGGGATCTGACAGAGAGAACCATGCCTTAGCAGGATTTCCAAAGCTCCCTGATGGAGAGACATGCTCCACCACTACTGAAACCCTTTGGGAATTCCTGCCCGGCACCTACATGGACACTGTCCTGCTTCACTTCACTCCTCTGCACTGCTGCCAGGCCTGGATTTGGCTCCCAAAGTGATGACACACCTGGTCATAGTCCCCTCGCACAGAACATATTTCTTGATATTGCATTAAATGTATCTGATTCAAAAATCACAGAGATAGTAAAAGACATTCACCCAAGATCACAACTCAAAAATTCCAACAAATTTGGTTCTTAGGGTAAACCAGGTGAGAAGCATCCGGGCGTCCCAAGCTAGCTGCGACCATTGATGTTACCAGCAAACATGTCTACATTTTCAATTTGTCCTTGAACATAAAAATATTGACTCCATCCACACTTTCACCCATTCTTTAACCACTTAAGCTTAATCTTCTGAATTAAAAACATCCTTCAGCACCATTGCCTGTAGCATCGTTGATCCAGAAAACTCGGTCTGGAAGTGGCATCTCAATGGTGTCTACTACGGATGCTCTATTACCCACATTAAGAAAATTTCACTTCAATCTTTAGCATAAATTGAATATCTCTGGTAGGAAACCTGTTTCTTGCCAAGAGCTAGAGAAGTCTTTATAGGCCAACCACTGGTCACACATGAAACATCTCCACGTTACCCCAAAATAATTACTTGGCCATGCACCGCATCTGTTCCTCAGGGCTCTGGGTTCCCCACCCTTGTTTTTTCATCCCATCCAGAAAAATTAATTAACTAATATATGACTGTCAGATGTTCTTTGAAAGAGATACCATGTCTCCGAAACACAAGATGATGAAAGGAGTAATCAAGTAGATTAGACTGACCAGAAAAGCAAGGATTGTAGCATGACAGTGGAAAGCACAGCTTTAAATATTTCTCTGATATTTATGATGGGTTTATTTGCATATCAAACTATGTGCCAATTAGCTGTATATAAATCTATGATGAAATTATGCCATGTAGCTCTCCAAAGTGAAGAAACGCCAGGGCTGGGCTGTATAATCACCCTTAACTCTGCCCCTCCAGGTGTTCCCATTCTAGCTCACTCCTAATGATCATGTACTATTTCTCAATAACACAACTGAACAATGTGCATCTTTTGCAACCATACAGATGTATATGCAACATTTCCATATACTATAAGCTACTTCGTGTGTGGTGGAACTTCTCCACCTCCCATGGCCAATTCAGGATCACTATTTTTTCATTTTCCTCCAGCTAGTTACATCTGCCTGCTGCCCCTCGTCTCAGACTGCCATCTCTTTAGGGCAAGCTTTGGCTGTGTTGAGGCTTTGTGCAACCCCATAGGAAAGTGGGGATCCTGCCTGAAGACCTGCAGGTGACGCTGGGATGCAAACAATAATAGAGATGCATGCTCTCATTTTACATATCAAGAGGAACGTGGGGAAGCAACAGCTTGGTAAGGCGGCAGCACCGCCTGCCTCAAGTGTGCACTGGAAGGGGTGCAGACTTGTCAAACTAGCCACCTCAATGAGGTCTTTGTGTTCTGCCAGATATCTGCAGAAGGCAGCATGCAAAGCTAGAGCCTACAGTCCCGTCTGCAGTCACAGCTAGCACTGGTTACAGTCCGTGCTGCCTGAAAGTTGGGCCAGCCACCCTGCCTGCGCAGGCAGGGAAAGGTCTGGGGAGAAGGGGTCACAGAGGGCTGGTGCTCCGCATGGCTCTGTCTAGACGAGGAGCAGGTCCCTGTACAAATAAACCAGGCAGCTACATGATCCCAGCCCATCCCAGTACCTGGATTCAGTGGTTCAACACCCTTTCAATACTTGGAATTGAAAATGAGACTTAATATATCGTGTTATTATGACAGTTATGGCCCATTTATGTCCCACTCCCTCTCTTTCCCCCTTCACCAACCTGCCTCTTTTACCCTAGAACAGCCACGTTGTCTCCCATGATGTTCTACACGTACAGACCACTGGTCAGGAGTGAGTCCTTAAAACCAGTGCCTCTGCTCCCTCCCAGTTCCCTTCTACTGGGGTGCCTAAAGGAGACTGGTTCTTCGTAGCCTTACAATGAAAGAAAAAAGCCATCAACTGGGTCAACTGCTACAATGGGCAACTGTACCATCTTATGATTACTGCCAGTCTCTCTTCATTCACCTAGGGCCACCAAATTAAGCTACCAGGAGGTTCAAGACAAAGAAACAGAGATAGTTTCCCTGCAGCAGATGGTGGATCTGCAGAACTCCTTGCTGAAGGACTTGCGGGAGCAAGTGTTCATGGGCTTCAGGAGAGACTGCATGATCCACTGGGATTAATAAACAGATGAAACACTACAGTATCAGGAAATCCCCTTGCTGGGAACAGGTCTTTTAATGACCAATTAGACCAAGAGAAAAAGCCTCATAACACAAATTTCTTGCCACTGTCATCATGAGTATTTGGTTTGCAGGTGAATTATGGCCCCAAGCAAGGGCAGCATCACTGCACATTAGGCACTGTACAGAGGTACATCAGAAGAATTCCCACCTCAAATAGGTGGGACAGGCACATGGTGGGAGGCATTTTACGGGTGTGGAAGTGTTACCCAGACACCGTGTAAGACACGTTGCATGGAAAAGCTGCGCCCAAGGTGGGAATCAAGCCCTCCTGAGTCCTCTTCCAGTTTCTAATGGCACCCCTATCCTTCATGGTTGATAGACCCTGGTCCCACCTGCCTCCCCTGTAGCTCATACAACGATGTATCTCAAGAAACACCTCCTTCCACATGGAAATCTTGCCCAGGTAGCAAGTGAAAAATGTTGGACATTAATGGAGGAACAGCAACCCTTTTGGATAGCCAGAAATCAACTCTACAGCATTCAATGGGGAGGCACAAATGAAGGAGGCAACACTCCTGTTCATTCACCCACAATACTCTTTACCTTCTTGATGATCCTGTGATGCCACTTTTGGGTTGGGATCGATATTAACCACTCTGAGCTGTCCCTGCAGCCGTGTTACCAAGTAGGTCTTCTTCCAGGAAAATCCCAGACATAAAAAAGCCATCTCTAGAGATGATGTGAAAGGGAGCAAGGAATGAGCCTGGATTCCTTGGGATCATTTTTTTTGGCCCAATTGAGGTAGCAAGTTTGACTAATTTGAGCGATTAGGCACATATTCAGACATAAAATTTTAATATGAGAACAAATCAAAGGCAGCTTGGCTGGCTGGGCTCCTGCTTTGAATTCATTACCTACATTAAAAAATAATAAAAAAAAAAATTTTAAAAAAAAAGGTTTTATCTTTTCAAGTACATATGAAAAGGTATAAATTCCTGACCGACTGCAGCACTTGGCCTCACTGCACTGGTAATTGGAACCAGCATGCTCCGCTTCCCGGGCGTCCCATTCAGAAGCGCGACAAGGAAGCATTCAATTTTTCAATAGGAAATTTCATCGCCGGAAAACAATCCACCTTCCTTGCCTCTGAAGAAAAGCCGGAGGGTGAGTTCTTTCCTCGACCATGGTTTCGGCTTATGGCCAGCCCCAGCCAGAGCTGCTGGAGGGCAGGAGGAAAGGCTGCAGCACTGACTGCTCAGACCATCCCAAAGCCATGAGATTGCCCTCAGCACTGTGAGCTCAGTGCTTTTTTTTTCTTGTAAACATATTGGGTTCTTTCTTTTTTTTTTCTCCTTTGGGAGAACTCAGAGGTTCAGTTTGCAACTTTTCTTTCCATAACCACATGGGACAAACACATCCAGATTTTGTTGTGACAGTTTTCCTGAGATTTTCAGCTTTCCACCCAATTTCAGACCTGGGACTTCACAGAAAGCACCCAGGTCTATTGAAAGCCCTGCTAACATGCAAAGGGATATTTTGCACAGGGATTTCCTCAGAGACAGAGCACACTTGAAGTGGATTTTTATGGGCTTGGGACACCCCCAGCCATATAGGACTGAGCAAAAAAAAAATCACCTTACACCAACAGCTATTTTTAATAGCATTTTTTAAACTTCTTTTTAATTCCTAAAGTTGGTGCCTTAGAGAAGTTTAACAAGGCTTCAAGGACACAAAAACCCATGAAAAACTCCAGCAGGACTCAAGAAAGCCAAAAAACAGGCAAAGGGACTAGGCAGTGTGATGGCAGATGAAATGCAGCACCGGCCAACAAAAAAACCAATGCAAAACAACTTCTGACAGTGGTTGCTGTAAGGATCAAGCTTCAGGATTAAACACACTCAGAAGCAATCATCCTGTGCTTCTGCATGCATAGTGCAAATTTAAAAATCAAAATTTACTTCTACTTTCAAAACTTACTTGAAAAGTTATTTTCCTGCTTGTTATTGATGTATTTTAACTAATAGTTCCCACCGTAATGGTTTATTTCTTTATGTACCTATAGAAAACATGCATTCTGCAGCTTTCTTCACCTGCTTTCTGAGCCATCCCTGGGACAGAGCTGGGAGAGGAAGGAGTCCCTCCATCACGCAGTCTTGGTGCCTTGCTCTATCACATCACACCACATCCAGGGCCAGAGGGCTGGATGAGAAAGCAATCATAGGCAATGTGCGAAGGAGTTCCTCAAAAGCACATCAAACTCCATCTTTACACCTCTTTTCCCTTAATATCCCTAGAAAAGGGTTGTCACAGAGCCGTTCTTAACTGATAGATAGACACAGTCTTCTAAGCCCCAGTGCAGCATCATAGGGTGCTTTAAGCCATACTTAGGGTATTTTCAGCTGCCACAAGCTCAGTGGNATAGATAGACACAGTCTTCTAAGCCCCAGTGCAGCACCATAGGGTATTTTCAGCTGCCACAAGGTCAGTGTCAAAGGGAATTTCCGAAGCAGACTGGTGTGTGACTGGGAGTGCAGACCTGGACCAGTAACTGATGGCACAAGGGGCAGGAGATAGGCAGACAGGTGAAGCTGCGGGCAGCAGCTGGAGCAGAATAAGGAAAGCTTAGCACAAAGTCAGTGTGGAGTCACATGGAGTTTTGTACATTTAGGGATATTTGGGGCAGCGGGGCACTTGCTGTTTCTCCATTCCAGCAGGAGATCATGCTTTCTCCCCAGGAAAGCAGGGTACAGTTCCCCCAAGCCTATGCTGAGTTAGGCACTGGATGCCTTATACAGCCTTGAAGGAAGACATAAAGACTATAGCATCAAAGTAGTGAAAGAGTCCTCAAGAAGTCTTCTGGTTCACCCCTGGCCCAAAGCAGGGATCTCTAAGGACACACAGGAGATGCTTGCCTAGTTCAGGACTGTCATGGATGGATCCACAGCACTGGCAGGTCCCTGATGTTTCACCAGCTCTTTCTTTAGAGGTACTTTACTGCCCCAAAGATCTGCTCTCAACATCATTGGACCCTACTAACTCCTCAACAAGCCAAGAAAGTCAGGCAACACCTTGTCTCTGCTGGACTTCATCCTGGCTTTAACAAGCAAGGCGTGGACCCTCCTGTTGGACTCGGGCTCCAAGCCCTAATCCAGACCTGAACACCAGAGCTTATCTCTCTCCTTGAGCACCGAGGGTCACGCTAAACCCCAACATATTTCAGAGCAAATGAAACGCAAGCATCTATTTTTGCAAGCCAGGATCCCCTTTGTCGAGCCGCCACCAAAACTTTTCCTAGAAGTCATTAACCACGATGGCCAAAACACGATTCCACCTTGTTGTTCTCCTGCCTCTTCAAGGGCAGGATGGCAGCACTTGAGCCGCTGCAGCGGTGATTGTCCTATTGTTCCACAAAGTGGATCCTCTCCAGCAAATTGAACACTGAGAGCCATCAGAGAGAACCCCGGACAAAGGGACCAGTGCCTGTTTCTGGGATTATTAGAGGGAAGCAGAAAGAAGCCTCTTGAAGAGTCTTTGTGGCACTCAACGTGACAGCTGAAAATAATGGATAGGACAAAACAGAGCAAAGATGATTTAAATTAGGCAACTCCCGGAAGGTGGTGTTCACTTCGGCTTCCAAAGGAGAATTGCTATTTCTTAGAAATGCTAGCGCTCACGTCTATGTGCACTTCCCCTCTGCAGCGTATACACACACATCCCTTTTTAGGTCCTCTATAGACCATCTGTTCAATTTACCGGTGGACACTGCATCCCTTCCATTAGGAGATGAAAAAGGTGTAAATGAGCAACATCAGCTGCAGTTCATCAATCTTTAAACAAAAACAGCCTTTAATTTCTATCTGCTGCCAAAAGTTCAGGGACCTGTAGGTAGAGATTTACATATACATGTTCCAGAAATCATTACACAGCCTCTCCAAAGTCACCCAGAGAAGGGCCTCGCTCCTGCTCAAGGGGTTTGACCCAGACAGAACAACAAAGGCTCTGAAGAAACTTCAGTGCCATCTCATGCCAGTCCCAGTTTGGTGGGATCCGTGTGGGGCTCATTTTAAGTAACAGGCAACTCCCATCTATACACATCACCTTGCTCCTGTCCCAGGAGCTTACCCACACTCCCTTGCAAGCACCCTTTGGGATTCACCCCTCTTCTGATGCTACATCTTCTGCCAGGGCTGGACTGAGATGATTCACTCTGAGTCCTGGTATCAGGAGAGCCCTGAGCCCTCTGGGGTCCCTGCACATGTGGGTACAGATTCCCAGCTCAAGCAAGGCATTTCCCAGTGGCCCTGGCCACCTGAGATCCAGGCTGGCTTCTCCCCTCCATGCTGTCTCTTCTGGGAAATGTAGCTACCACCAGCATGGCTGGAGCAACACCACTGCCGAACCAAAGCACTGCCTTGAGAGCTGTGGCTCTCCTACCACAGCCGCTCCTAAGTAGCCTTAGCGGTGGGTCCCTTGTATTTGGTGCCCTCTCCATAGCTACTGCCCAAAGCATCCCTCTTTGTGGCCAGGACCCCAACAAGTCCACGCTGCCCACAGCGTGCTTCGGTGCAGCCTTGAAACGGCCGTTCTTGAGCAGACACTGGTGCTTCCTCTGCTCCTCGCATTCCAGGACCTGCCCAGGTGTCTCTCTGGCCCTCCTCATCCTCATTTCATCAGTGCACTGAGAAACCCTGCCTGAGGCATCTGCTGGACTGGGGCACCCGGGGGTTCTGCAAAACGTTTGCACTCATCACCCCAGGCAGGACATCTCCGCACCAGGGCATGGAGCGCCCGCTCCATCCACAACCAAGCTCCAGGCACATGGAGACACGCAGAGGGGCCAAGGGACAACATCCCACCCTCTCTCCAGCGGTGACTGTGAATGGGGCTCGGTCCTCAGAGGACTTCCCAAGGCACAGGGAACTGAGCAGCAGCCCCAGTTGCGTGGGTCTTGGTGTGGCTATCACACAGCCCCCCTTACACTGTCATCAACTGGCTGCTTGCCTGAGCCCCGGAGACCCAAACAAACCCATTTCCCAGAGTCTTAAGCCTTAGTCATCAGCCCAGGCTACTTCCAAGAGTCCTTCACTGGTGTTGGGACCAGCGTTCCTCCTCACCCAGACAGCGGCTCTCACTCCCGTTTTACTCAAAACAAGAGCTTTGGGCCATGACTCCCCATCTGGGAGCAAGATGGGGAATCGCCCCAGAATCCCAAGTGATTAATCCTGCTTGGTTTGGTCTCTAGAAGCAGAGTTTCTTTCTCTCTCCCTCTCTTTGAGAAGGCAGCAATGCTCAAGACATTCTCAGTCTGGCCAGGGAAACAGGAGAGGGGTGGAGAGATACACACATTGCACACGGTGAATTAGCAAGCTGTCTGCTTATGCTGTGGCGGCAATCTTTCTTTCCAGGCACAGCACTTTGGTTTTATGACCTGAAACATCATGCAAAGTAGCTCCTGAGCATCTGAGGGTGCAGCCCAGCAAATCCTGCACTCATCACTGTGATGGATAAAAGCCTGTTTAAAATGGTTCCCCAAGCACAAAGCCCTCTGCAAGCACCTTTGCAACGATGGGTGCTTCATACCTTCCTTGCACCCTTGTGTGAGTAACCCAGCAGGTACGTGGCTGCTGTCCTGTTTGGCCACCCAAAGCCCTGAGACACCATAGCAGCACCTGGAGGGTGACGGTGGAACTGATCCTGGCAACAAACACTGCAGGCACTCGAAGAGAGAAGCCTTCACAACAGCTCCCAGGAGTCCCACAACACCACCCCTCTGCGGAGACACCGCGCGGTCTCCGTTCTGCAAAGGCTGCCCTTGCAGAACAAGGGGCAGACAGCTTTGGCATCAGATAAGGCTCATGGATGTGGTAGTCAGAGCTGGGAATGTCACTCTGGATTTGTGCATCATCTGGCGCACTGGGACCTGATCTAGCTGTCCCCAGGTCCTGCTGCAGCACCAGTATG
>WEKW01021889.1:13367-23913 GCA_013389905.1 Sula dactylatra | reverse complement strand
AAAATTAAGGTGATTTAGCAATAAGCCTGAATTTTAATTAAGTTATGGGAAGATGGTTTTGAAGATGCTAAAGCAAGACAGTTTACTAGACAAAGACAGAAAAGGCAGTTCCTTCCTGCATGACAGAAGTTAGGAAAGCGGTCTAGTACTTTCTTCATCTGAAGTAAAAAGAGGAGGGGAAAAGGGAAAGAAAAAGCACATAGTATTTTTCCTCAGCAGAATGAATATGGATTACTGCATATTATAAGGCAGTTCTGGGAAGAAAATGAAAATTAACATTACAGCAGATTCCCTTGCCATCAGCATTTTCTTCAGGCCTTTATTCCCCAAGAGAGACATTCACAAAACCCACAAGTGATGATGATGATAAAAAAACCCTGAAACACAAAATACATAACCCCCATATGGTCTAAAAATATTAATGCATGTATAACATTTATACAGCTTTCCATTTATGTACAGGTGAGCAGATTTTTCAACTTCATATTCCCTTTTATAATATGCTTCATATCTGTAATATTAATACTGCATTTTACAAGATAACTTTCCTGGATTTCCCATTACTTGGGAAAACTACATTACCATAGTGCTCCGAGTCGTGATTTTTTTCTAAGCTTGTGTCCTGCCTCAATTTCAGCGGCCTGTTGTTTCTTCACTAGACCCGTTTTTTGCACTTTCGCATTAGAACCTAATACTTCCAGCTAGAGAAGGGGGTCATTCTCTGGACACAAATTTGCTTTCTGAAACTCCTGAAGAAGTCAGTAGGTGTTCCCTGGAAAGCTCTTTCTATATTCTACCTAATTAATAAACTAATTTCTTCTCTTTAATTAAGACCTCAGCAATTTGATTTCCCTGCAACATATGTTGATGGTATTGGTTCTCTTTGGAATGTCTGAGCAAGCTGGAGAACAGACCAAGCAGGCAGACTAGGCTCCTTCACTGGATGTATCAGTACAGTCAAATCCCAGAAAAGTAGCCCATAACAATATAAGGCATGTGTGTACTCCGTACAGAGCCAGGTGTCACTGTGCAAGCAGCAAATCAGTGTCTATAATATACTGCTGCTACTCTTTGCTAAATACGTGTCTAGTATTCAGCAGGCATATACTCAAAACAATTGAAGCTTTGACAGGTATGAACTAAGTTCCGATTTAAAAAATTCAACTATTTCAACCAATGTCAGGGTGTCTCCATTCTAAAAAACAATGTCTGCTGGTATGGCAAACTCTATGAAAACCCAACAATATTAGATAGCTTTTTTTTAATACTTCTTTCCCCAGTGCTGTTTTATTCTCTCTCCAGCCTTCTCTATTATTCAAACAGATATTCCAGTTTATTTCATCTGTGGAATAAATCCCTGGGTTTTGTGAACCAAATTTACCTTCATTCTGGATAATGGGAACATGAGATTATTTTGGTTATTAGTATCGCCCTTTAGCTTTCTGAAGATAGGAGTAAAAATGTAAATATGATGTTTCAGAAAGAACATATTCTCCTGACTATGCCAAAATAACCCAATTAAATAGGCAGACCAAAGGCTTTTTCTTGCTAATGCAATGACATTGTGTAACTTTTATTCTGTTATGGCAGGAACATAAAGGGAAGAGAAATACAGCATACTCCATGGTCTAAGATAAAACAGATACCCTTCTTCCCTAAAAAGCGTGCACCACTTACAATAGGGTGTACACGGAGTGAATGTAATTTTTAGACATGGATCTTTTTTCCTTAGAAATAGTCTTCAGGTATGTTGACTTACACAATTCATGAATCTTCATGCGAGATGAAGGACAGAAAGGTACCAACACTGTGAGCCAATATAACCCAAACTGAAATGACAAAGTGACAGTGATGACTGGGATGACAAATGACAACATTCATATTAATAAGTGCTAGATGACATTCAATCACTGTCCAGTCCTGGCTACAGTGAAAGGTGATACAATGTTTAGGCACAGCAGCAGGAGAGAAATGACAGTTTTTTAACGTCTTCCACAACTTAAAAAGTCAGCAGGGAAGGGACAAGGTTACATATATCTGTAAAGAGCTCTTGCTGGCATTCAGCAATACAGAAATTACACAGAAAGTCTATATGTGGCATTTTTAATTGACCTAGTTACCTGTATTTTCTTTTTTTGAATCCATAAATTGGACGTTGTCCCTTCACATACAAAAGAGATGAAAAAGAAGTTGGTTCTTACCCTGACATGGGGGCG
Organism: Sula dactylatra; assembly: GCA_013389905.1. Classification (NCBI taxonomy): domain Eukaryota; kingdom Metazoa; phylum Chordata; class Aves; order Suliformes; family Sulidae; genus Sula; species Sula dactylatra. Next base: position 21,697 of record WEKW01021889.1, on the reverse strand, counting down.
TGAGAAATCCCTAGGCTTTCTACATCACTCCTTCAATAGACTTCTTGCAGATCTATATACTTCATGGACCAAATTGCTCAGCTGATCCCACTCTGGCTGCATATCAGGGGTTTCACAACAGGACCATTTAAATCCCCTTCTGCTCCTCACTACCTCCCCCTGCCCTTAGTCCTTTCTCCAGGGAGCTACAGCATTTATTTCAGCCTCCATGCCAAAAACAGCATGACAAAATCCTGCCCTGTCTTCAAAACGGGTGGCCTTTCCCACTCTGCCAGCTGGGATTAGACCCCGCACAATCCCTTGAGCCATATCCTTGTGTAACGCTCCTTGGTGCACACAGATGAGCGCGTACCAGCGTCTGGCACCGTTTACTGTTACAGCACAGACAGAGCCTGGTTGTCCCAAGCTCAGGAGGTCTTCACGTGCTTTGTATGGATGTATTACAACTGTGGTAGCAATACAACTCTGTATGTCCATACGAGATACACTTATGTCACACTAACATATTGATCTGCTAGGCATAACCTGGGTTCTTATTTTCAGGGAAAGAACCACAACATTTCCAATGAAAGGCATCATATAAACATAAAACTATATGAAAACTCAATTAACATGTATACATAGTTAAAATAACATTAAGGAGCTGAAGTTTGACACAAACATCAATAAAAGCAAACACCATACAGCTGTTCTGGTTGAAGTTTCCGCTGACTTTATGCACACACACACACATTTTTCTCCAGGTGGGCTTAGTTTTTCAATAATTATAAACCTTTTCTATATTCTGGTGTTGTACAGAGTATCATCAAGTGATTTTTGCTTATGACCACAGAAGCCAGATATTTACTGGTACTTGCCTTAGCGAAAGGTGTGTTACATATAACACCTTTTATGCATGGATAAATATTATATATAAATTAGCTGGGAAATATCAAGAGGTAAGTGCCATGTTTTTGCAAAGTGAAAGGAAACATATGAAAGCAGCTCATATTAACAAAGCAATAAGTGCTGTACGTTTTTTCCGGTAAAAGCCAGAAAATACTTGTTGGCAGCAACAGATTTGCTGGTGTAGAAGATAGAAAACCGAACGAAAATGTTGACTGAAAGAATGAACTGCAATGTTCTGTTTGTTACTGCTGATGTTGTTTACTGCAGTTATTTACCCAAGCAAATTATAATTTAGGAATTCTGAGGCATGTACACCCAAACATATTAAAGCAGCATATACTTCTGATACATGTAGCCTGTGTTTTATCATTTTCACCTGCAGAATTGCTCATAGGACATCAGTAGAATAGTCAGACACTTTCAGAATTATGCTAGAAAAAAAAAGGCAATAAATCTGTAGGAAGTTACAATTCTTTTAAAAGTGTACTAATAATCAGGTGTCTGAAGTAAAGATTTTAGTCTTAAAGAGATTGTTATACATGTCTTGTTTCTTTCCTCCCTACCACCAGCCCTCCTTTTTTTTAAGGGCCAAACTGACATCATGATTGAAAGAACAACTGGACTCTGGCTAAACAAGGCGTTTACCTCAAGCTTCAATGAGTTACAGAAAACATGTTATATGCAGTCTGTGTAGCTGATACACAAGATGGCAGTTTTGAGTCTTGGGAAACACTTTGGTCCTGCCTTTGAATTTGTGACAGTTTCTCCATACTCAGAGCTCTCCAAACAGGGATAAATCCCACTAACAACCGAGTGAAACACAGGACATTTGGCAGTATAGGTAGAAGATTCTCATACAATGCAGCAAAACGGCTCATAAAGATTGCAAAGAGCATGCAATGGTCCATCTTCAGCCAACTGGCCAATATGCTTAGATGCTGCACTGCACACAAGGGCTTTGCAGATACCCCTTGTGGCAGCCACTGTAATGCTGGGGAAATGCAATGCTTGCTGTACTGCAGGAGGTTTCTCTGCTGAACTGTATTTGGACCCTCTATTATAATGGGTAGGTTTTATAGAACAAGGCAAATCAATGACACATGCTGTCTTTAAAATGAAGCTTTTTCCAACAAAATCTACATGAAAGGATCCAGTCTAATGCCATTTAATTCCTTGTTGGTGGAAGAGACTCCTCTGGGTACTTCCAGAGCTCTTTTAAAACAACAAAAATGTATATGTATCTATGAAATATTGATGAATCAAGTCCTGCCATGTCTGAGTAAACATGTAATTTAGATTTAGTGTAATGTTTTCTGAATATTCAACAATCAGTTGGTTGTGGAAAGCATTTAGAGTTTATAGCCATATTAAAGTAAAAAATACTTGCTAGAAAACTACTAAAAAAAGGGGGGGGTGTGTCTCACGATGTGTTAGCAAGTATAAGGATGCGGTTTCTTTCTGACTGTATTTGAGTTCTCTTCCTTAAGAGATGAATTATCTGTCCTTCAGTGGAGATCTTCCCTCCCTTTTCTTTTGTACTATACCAAAGCATGTTGTATTGCATTAAAGACAAGAACAGCAGACTCATGAAATTATCAAAACGGCATTTGATTTTAACATAAACTTTGGGGCCTAAATTTAACATTAATTTATCATTTTGCTATCATATAGCTTCAAACTTTCTCAACCCAACAAAAAACCCCTTTGCTACAGGGATATATCAGCATTGTCTATGTTCTTTGCCAGACTTCGCAGTTCTTTCAGCAGTCATGAGCCTTGCTGGCTACACAAATGAGGGGTTTCCTTCAAGATCACTGCTTTTCCTATGACAGAAATCATTCCTTTCTGATGCCACTTTCCAATGCAGCTGTTTCACTATTGCGTATTCTAACCTTCAGCCCCCGTCCCTCTCTACCTGCTGCTCCCATTTTGCTCAGGCTGCCATCTCCCAGAGCAGCTGGTTTAGTTGGCTGCTTGCTTAGAAGGAGGTAACGAGGTCCTTCAATGTCACCTTCCAGACTGTGATTTTGAGTGGTTATACCCCATAATATATTTCTTTCCATCACACAGTATTTTTCATGTGTTTTCCACTTTGGTTCTGCTAAGAACACTTTTCCCAAGCCAAAGTAAAAGACTCAGGATCTACCACATTCAGCGGGGTTGTACACCAGCGATCCAGTAAAATAAATGAAGCACTTCCAACACAATAAAAATATCCTCACAGATGAGAGATATGGAAAGATACAGGCTTCTGCTCCACAGGCTGTAGGACAGTGCAGCAAAAACTCAAAATCAGCTTCAGATGAGTGCATAATCAATGTTAGCCCCTCAAGCTACAAAAGCCTTCCTCAAGGCTAACAGCTCAGCTGCTCTTCAGCCAAGCTCCACTACCTCCCCAAGCTTATCTGCAGGCACTCTCCACCTCTTCAGGAAGAGAAATCAAAAGAAATTGCTCTTCCTTAAAAGAGGATAACAAAATAAAGGTATTTATCCTAAATTCTCTAAACGGTTAGAGCATAGTTTAGCTTTCAGACACTATACATTCCATTCATTCCTGAACGACCTATTATTCCAGCAAGGTATGCTCCTGGCAAAACGCTCTTGCAAAACAATGTTAACTATACATGTTGTCCATATACTGGAGATTAGGGGAGTTATCCATCATCTCCCAAACTTTTCAATCTCTTTGAGGCATGAAAGCTATGAGAATTTGGTTCTAGGCAACTAGTATTATTGGGGAGGTGACGGTGTGGGGGGTGTGTCTATATATACAGATAGAACAAACAATCCTCCAACCCTCTTTCATAAATATGCTAACACCGATTTTATGAAATATATAGAAAATCTACAGGAAGTTAGGTGCAGAGATGCTCTACAGTCAGAGTACCAACACAACTTTAATACTTTCATAAAGAAAGAAGTCTACTGTAGGAAGAAACAAGGTGAATACTAATATACTATTTACATATTTATGTATTAATTATATAACACTATTTGCAAACAAGATGCAATGGAAGAGAGGATTCAGTGTTAATCTGAAATATAAATTTGTACGGCATGTTTTCATGTTTTGCAATTACAGAATACACAACTGATACTCATTTCAACATACAGGGCAGAAAACTATTGACCCTGTATGCTCTGGATCTCCTTTTTTCCCAAAATGCTGTTCATAATTTGTTTTTTTTCAAAATGCTGTTCATCATTTGTGTGTGTTCATATTTCCCACTAAAGGAAACAAAGCATGTTTACAACAAATAGAGTGCTTTAGTGATCAGTAACCCTCATTTAAAATACTATACAGAAATTTTTGAAGCCTTTTACATTCCCAGTGACTCCAGGGTTTTAATACTGTGGAAAATATTCCAAGTCCTGGATGTAATCAGATTATACCAATATGCTGAAACAGAGAGTATAATACGTATTATAACAGGATCAAAACAGGGATTCTAACAAGATCAAAACAGGGAGAAACTATTGAGCCACAAACCAGAGAAAAGGTAATTTAGTGTCTATATAGAGAAATTATGAATCAAGTGGACCACAGCCAATTATTCTAAGTCAGTGAAATGGGTACAAAAACAACAGCTTACTCTATGTAACAGTTTAATATTGTATGGGGAGTTTCCAACCAGAAGTCAAAAACATAGAACTGACAAAGGAAATACTGAACATGCATTGACTACATCTACATGGACAGTTTAACCATCCAACTTGAAAGAATTCCTTCATCTATTTTTGATCAAAAGTATAAGACCATGTTTAATTTAAAGAATTGATACTAAAACACGACCACTGTTGCCAGGAATCTTTAAAGTCCTAACACACTAAATGATGATTCATAAATGCACAAAGGAGCCAAAAATGGAACCCTGAGCAAAGCCAGCTCATCGCATGCTCAGCCACCTGAAAAATATGTGCATGTAAACAAACTATTGCATCTACTCTGCTTAAGAGTAGATCAACTCAGTGATCTTTCCCACCTGCTTTGTCTTTCCTAGGATTGCAATGCAGGGTATTCATGATGCAGAAGCTCAGCTTTGTTCTAGAAGATTTGAGAGATCTGCCAATTTGTCACACTCTTACCATGTTTACATCACTCAACAATTCTTTGATTTTCTTCTGCCTACCAGAGAAGAATGCTAATGACCAGCACTTGTGTGTTGTGTTGCAGTGGCACATAAAACCAGAGGGAAGCCTGTTGACTTCATAAATTTCAGGAATGCTACTCCTGAAGCTGGTTAGGCACTGTGATATTAGAACATTACCAGGAAGCCTTCAGAATACAGTAAAAAAAAAAATAACCTCATACATGCAATGAAGAACGCATGAAACAAAATTCATTTGACATAAATATAGTCAAAACATTGTCATGTTTGAGTGTTTGGGATGGTTAGGAAAGCTGATGAGGCAGAACAGCCACAGAAATATTTTTTCCTCTTTTTTGGCAAAAGCAACACGGATAGGAATTTTATACCTAACTGATGAGTCCAGTGCGATACTAAGTCCAGCCTGTTAGCACTCGAAAATAGCTTTTCATGTTGATGGGATGAATGTATGATAAGGTGCATGGGATGGCAGAAAACACAGCATGGCTTGAAAATTGAAAACCAGTTTGAGATGTACAGCACATCTGTCTAGACCCAGCCACAATACTCCTCTGAGATACTCAGTGATGGTTAAGGATTAATATAAAACACGTAAGGAAGACCAACTTCCTACAGGAAAGGAAGCAACGTGTCTTTTCATACTCCGCTGAACTGTGCAGGAAAAGTATGCAAAGATTGTGTTAACACTTTATATTAAGTTTTCCTTTTAAATACCACTTGTTTGCACTAAAACCACACTGTATATTATCCATTACCACTGAAAAGCCTGCACAAAATAGAAACATAAACTTGTTTTCTTGCTTATTCTCCTTCATAGTTATCAGGCCACTTATTTACTGTTACTGCTCTTTTTGTTTGGAGCTTGAAGTTCTATTATTAGGCTGATACCACACTGAAAATTTTATAAAGTTTCCTCTCAATGTGCTCTATGATCAATCAAGAAGGCAATTAATTGTAAGCACAATTACTTCATTCAGGTCCTAATCATCTGATTGTAACAGTGTATATGTATGGCTAGGTGCTGTCAGTTTTATCTGTAGCCAGTTTCATACAAAAAAACATAGATGCCAGATTACAATCTAGGAGTTAAACCTTAAAAGCAAAAAAAACCCCAACAAAACAAACGTACGTGTGAGGGATTGTCACTCTGAATGCATTACTAGTCTTTGCTGGAGTTATTCAAAGACATGCTAACGTTTCTGACTCTCAAAAAAGCACTTGGAGTAGGTGGGACTGACTTTGCTTCCAGCCACTCCGGAGTTGGCACGGTTGGTTCTGGTCTCTTACGAGCCCTGGGTAGTGGGGTTTTAGGCAGATGAATGAATAGCACGGGCGCTGTAGGTATGGAGTCCATCGCTATGAGTGACAGACCCTTAATGGTTTCTAAATTTTATCCAGATTACAACAGGATCCAGGAAAACTCTTACAGTCTAAAAATCTGACAGTTTAAAATTCATTATATGTTTGAATAGATTGAACAACAATCAGTTCCTTTCAGTCAAATCAATTTAGATGAGAGATTTCGAGGGGTGGGGGAGATAACTGGCATTCACTGGTTGCTTTGCACACACCATTTCTCAACACTAGTTTGCACTGCTGAAAAGTACCTTTAGCAGATTCTTCAGCTTTGTTGCAGTGCAAGTTTCACAGCACTAATGCATGTTCTGAACTTTACGATGAAAAGCAAGGCAGTCCTGAGTATACATTGCAAAAAGATGTTCCTAAAGGCTATTTGATTCTGTTCTATTCTTTCTCCCCACCCCCACAATGACAATCAATTAAGTGAATGACATTTGACCCAAAGGGGGGACTACTACATTTCCTTCTCTACATTAAAAATCCATACTTAACATGTCAAAAAGGATGACTTATGAAGGTCTTTTTCATAACTGTTGCCATATCAGTATCCTCTATATCCTTTTTACTCAAGTGACTTAAATCACTTTTATCCATTTATTTTTTGGAGTTGATAATCTATTTTCTGCTAAGCAGTGAGCTATGTTTGTTAGCTTTATTCTACCAAAACACTTCTCAAACCTGCATCTACCACCACAGATACAGGCACAGACAAATCAGCTGCAGAAACAGGTATCATTCCACAATTTGCTCCTCATTCCTCCTTTCAACTCTGTGACCCAAAACCTGCACTGTCAGTACTTCTTTTTCTAGATAATGAGCTACTCATCCAGATTCTAATTTCTTCAAACATTATATATGACTAATTATTCAGCCAAGAAACACCATTTAGCAAAATATTAAAGAAAGAAAAGAATTTAGGTATGGGTAAACCAGAGGTTAGAAATTCTAGTCAATTGCAATACACCAGTTTTTACTGATATAACTTCATTTTACAGGAAATTACCTTTACCATTTTGTGGAAAACAAGAACTTGCTTCGTGAGGTAGAAGAGAATACAGTCTCTGGTGCAGCCTCCTTTCTCATCCCTGTTTCGAGCTGCTGCCTCAATGGATCTTAAAAGACCTTCTAAACGACCTGACTTTGCATAGACATGTAGAGAGTGGCTGATTGGTAATCACTTGGAGTGACATGGGCTGTGGGGTTCCCACATGAGCCTCTGCTACTGAATACCTGGCAGGGGGTTAACGATAAGCAGTAGAACAAGATGACACAACTGCAGAGAAATCAGTTTTCTAGCTAGCCTTGCTTATAAGAAGAGATCATTTTTATCTTGTGGGAGTGTCTTTTACAAACTATGTTCTCCTCTCAGGAAAGACATTATGAAAGTTCCCTGCTGGTCAACAGTTTCATTCCTTCTCTCCTAGTATTTGTTTTTCACTAGCATTTATCTGGAAAAAAATTTAAACCGCAGACGGAAACAGTGAGTGCATTATATTCAGTGCTGGACAACATACTGAATGTAGCTGTTGAGTGATATTTTAACAGCAGTGTTACTTTGAAGATAAGTTGTTGTGTCTTTGTACTCTTCTGCCTTTTTCAGATAATACTGCTGCTGTCCAAAATATAATAAATTGCAGTAATTAAAGCTACAGGTCATCTAAGCATGATCTACAGATAAGAACAAAAAATTCCTGGCAAGATGAACAACGTGCAATTAAAAAAAAAAAAACTAGGATGATACACAGCAAAGTTCTTTATGGCCTAGTCATTTTCTGATAGATTAAAGTATACTGGTTAAATAAGTCATTTCAGAAATAGAAAGAAAAAGGAATATAAAATATTAGTACATTTGTGGCTACCAGACATGCAAAAGAAGTGAGAAACAATTGAAAGCCAAATCAAGTGAATGAATAGCTATCAAAAGCAAATGGTTCACTGCCACTGATCTCATAAACATGGCAAGTGTTTTTGAGG
>WEKW01021889.1:0-10777 GCA_013389905.1 Sula dactylatra | reverse complement strand
GTAATGGACACATCAGGAACACTGTGAGCTCAAAAAGGACAAAAAACACAGTTGAAAAAGCAGTTCAGTTTATCATAACTTTCCATTTGAAGCTGTAAGGACTTGAGGTAGTCAGTTTACCAGATAAACTGGAAACTTTCTTCCTTCTATTCTCCATTTCTAGTTTTCTATTAATGCTACGAGTTTTCTAGTTAATCTTACTACAGTAGAATCATCTGTTACAGCGATAATTTATAAATCACTGATGATTTTTTATAGATGGTAATTTATTGTATTGGCTATTTCTGTGCCTAGTTGACAAAGAATGTGACTATTACGCATCCTAATGGGAAGCTTTGATTTAATATACAACAGTTTACACCTTTAACTTCAATAACATAAATTCAGGTTTTGGTGTCTTTTCTGTCAGCTAAATTGATGGCCATTTTATCTATATGCCATAATCCGCTTCTGAGCACTGGTCCTCACCCCAGTCTGCTGCACCTTGCAGGCATATAACACTATATTTAGTTTTTCTGTCTCTGGAGTCCCAAATTTTAACCCAAGAGCTGGTCACATCCTAAATGAAACCAGGAACTTCTAATTGATCTAAAACCAAGCCACTTACCTTTTTTCTTAACTGCATAAGTCTTGTATGACTTAGCAATAAGCTTTCATCTTTGGCTCTAGCAATACAAAATCTTTCACCCCCAGGCAAGCCCAGAAAAACATACTTACCCAGAATTTACCATAACCCTTCACTGTTAACAGTGTTCTCCCTCACTGAAAACCAATAAGCCTTTATGAGCCATGAGATTACCTGAGATTTACCCTAAATCTAACCCTAGCCTGCTCTGAAAGTACTGATAAACTCTTCTTCCCTGCTGGCATTTCACCCCAGCAAGACTTCCAGAATCCCAAGCAAAAACTGTGGATTGTTATAATCAAAATATATTCAGCATCTGCAATACCTTACAGCCCTGACATTAGCCCAACAGATAAATCAACACAAGGCACCCTACAAAAGAATAAACTAACACAACATCAGCTCCTCCCTCCACCTTTCAAACTTTCTGGTCAGGCCCTGCAACCCTTGACAGTAACATTAGATACACACCTGAGGCTTACAGCAGGACATATGGTTCTTTGCTCCAGATCCTAACCCTAGGTTCACACCAAGGCAATGCATTCCACAAGGCATTATTCCAGGCTTGTGGACCTTGCAGGACAGAGTGATAAAACTCTTGCCCTGTGCCCTAACCCCAGAGACCCCTTTTGGTCACCAGAACTAATCAAGAACCACTAGTGATGTCAGCACCAGTTTTGATTTTAGCCCCAAGGTCTGTCACCATTACCCTAGTCCTTCACCTTGTCCATCCCAAACCCTAATGTCACTGCAAATATAAAACAGGCCTTTTCCCTGCATCACCGGGTGACAAGGGTCTATTCATCTCTAATATAACCAGCTGTAAGCCCAGGTGGCACACACCACAAGCATTAATCCTAAAATGAATCTGACGAATCCTAGTATTTTTTAACCTTAGGGATCTTTACCTAACCATGAACCATAAGTTTTCCATCAGTATCATCCCTGGACTTCATCTTATTTCTGACCTAAGATGTAGGCCAGAAAAAGGATTACCTGATCTTCCCTTTCAAAGGATTCCACAAGGTATTCTTAGGACTAGTCTTTGATCTAGGGCTCAGGAAAGAAACGGCAGATGATCTTGATTTATCACTTGATCTTGCAAGGCTGTGGGACTAACATGGGCTGTGTGGCAGCAGTAAAAAATACGTTATTGTTATTTCTCAGAAGGCTGAGCAATGCTTATGGCTAGAGTTCGAAATAAGTTTGAATTCACTACGGAGGACAAACATTTATTGCTGTATCTCAAAAGGCAGTCAGAACTAGAATGAAAGCTGGTGCGAAGTGGGCCATCCAGTTTACACTTGGCTTCAAGCAGATGTATATCCACTAGACCGTGATTACGTCTAGAATTAAAGGTGATTTGGGAAACAGTGGTTGAGGATCTCAATTTACTGCATGCTTCTGTACTTGTAAGTCTTCTGAAATCCAGGAATAAACAGCTGCTCGAACACTGCTTTCTCAAATACCAGTCCCCGTTTTATCATTAACACTAAATGTACCCTAAAAATAAATTTTCTGTTTCTTGCCCTCTCCATAAGCCTTTCATTCCCACCTAAACCATCTTCTTCACATTAAATCCTACAAGATCCAGAAACAAATGTAGCAATTGTCACTTTATAGTCTCCAACCCTAATCTTTAACACATCCCTAACCTCAATCTTAACATCACAGCAAAGAGATTTTGCACATCCTGGAGCTAAGCACAATCCAATTATCCTACCATATATCAACTCTCATAACCTTAATGACTTTGTGTGATTCAGAAAAAAGTCAAACTTTTCAGCCAATTCCCCATATTGTTATTTTTATAGGTTTTAGAATTAATTTTTCTTTTGTGGTGTTTGCACATGTGTGCATAAATCTTGATAGGTCTAGCTAAAAAAACCTATCATTTCTATAACAGACATAAGTGTATATAAAGCTGGAATGGTTCAACTTTTAGCAAAATGATAGAATGTGTTTTCTAATAGCATGTTCAAAGTAATTAATAATGTAGAGCATTAATTTGCTAGTAGAAATGTTGGTATCTGAGGTAATAGGATATTTGAACTTCAAATGTTCTGATAAGGCATTTGTGGAGTCACTCAGTGTTAAAGTGAGGTTTTTAAAGATGCTTCCAAGATTAAGTTCTTATAACGATGCATATGGCTTTATGCTGCTATTAATATCCGTGTAATGTGAATGTAGTTCTAACTATCAGAATAAGGTTTTTCCTAAGTATATATTATCAGATAAATGAGCATGTTATCAGAAGATATTAAGGAAGGAAAATATATGTTCAAGACAGCCGGTTTGAAAGATCTTTTCTGAAAATGAAATCCCTTTTAATCTTATTCATCAAAAGCCAAAGGACTGGTGAGCATTTGAAACTGCTTTGTTTGAATATTTGTTTGATTCAACTCACAAAACATGAAGTTATATCTAGGTTATTTTACTGTCAAAACATTCAACATTGTAACAAATTTAATTATTTCATGTGCTTCTTCCTGGTTTCAACCTGATCATGAAATATTTACCTAACTTATTTTTTGGCATTGCAGTCAATAGATAACAGATATTTAGTTAACAGGCATTCATGTTTTCCTTTGCTTTATTTTTAACACAATGATACAACAGATATTCCAAATGTCCCCAAGCTTTTTGCTACTCAGTTCAAAGGTTACAATTATTTCTTTAAATTCATTATACAGAACAAGGATCCACTAGTAGTTCAGTTCTGCAAAACAGTGTACACAGAACAACTGCTAGCTGATTTATGCATAATATGCTCTTACCATTTGGCTAGTCAAGAATATTGCTGCTACCTGGCCTTCAAACAGCTACTCCTATTTAGGTAGGAATCAGAATAATTCAGGCAGGAATAAGGATATTCACTATTAATTATTCTTTACTGTCTTAAATTCCAGTTTTCTCATGCAGAAAAATACACGGGACAGCAATTTTTAGACTCAGGAGAGGCATGAAGAAGGTAAGTTGACAATGAAGAAGGCAGACAGGGATGCTCCAGATTTCAGCAACGGAACTGAATTCTCCACCAGAAGCGCATAGCATAGCAGAAGGAATTCACGTTGGTTGGAGTCAGCCTTATTTATTTTTTGTGTATGGTTTGATTTGCTTATTCCCATCTTTGTGTAGTGTATTTGGTGGGGCAGGGGGAAGACAGACATGGGGAAGAGAATATAAGCTTGCCAATTTTCTTTTTTCCTTCCAGGCTTCAACTTGATCAGCTAGCATACACTTCATTACAGCCTACCTCATCAATACCACATACTTCCTTCATCCTTTTAATTCATTCGAAGATGCTAATATTTTTACAAAAAATAAAAAATATTGTTTGTTAGTCAAGGAAAGCCCAAACAGTCTAAAATAGTAGACACTGAAGAAAGCATACATTACTTAAACTTACACATGGACATGTCGTCTTATGAATTTTGTTTGGGACAGTGTAAAAACTTACAATTATTCTTTATCACTACTGTCAGTCTGTTGGAGAAGTAATGAATCTACACAACAGAACTAGCAGAACAAACCATGTACTGTAGGATATCGGTCAACTGTGTTAAATTCAAATCACTCAGGAAGGCTGTTTAAATTAAACTACTACCTTTCCTCTAAAGCTGATGAAGAGTTCATATAATGCTCCAAAATCCTAGTAGTAGTTAGGTAGGGAAAGTCTCAGACTGTGGTAGCCAGTTCTTCAGTGAACTTCTGACCACAACCTCAGTGTTCCTCATCCTTGGCTCGCAGTAGTTCTCCATTGTGTCCTGCCCCACATCCATACAAGCTCATCCTACTCCTCACTGCAGATGCTGCTCAACACATCCAATAACAGATTCCAGCATGACAACACAAATATGCAATTACTATTAACTGCTACTCAAAGACACAGTTATCACAAATTCATGCAAGAGTACAGAACTTGCAGACTCATAGAAGTACCTTCATAGACAGTAATTACATTGAATGCATTTCAGAAACCAATTACATTTAAAAAAGATGAAATATGGAATTAAAATTGTACAAAATCACCAGCTGAAAATCTAGCATACACCAGACTACATTCACTGAACAATCATGTCAACGAAAGCTCTGGCCCAAGAGTTTCTAATAGCATTTTGACTTTTTAAAAATAAGATCTTTGTCAGAGTGGTTTGAAATGACACAAAAAAAAAATCCCTTATTCCTTTAATGTCAAAATTCATTTAACTAAGTTAAATTGAAAAAATATCAAAAGTTTGAAGTCTCAAGAAAACAAGTACTTTTGACTGATATCTATGATTCTATGAGTACCCAGAAAAGGATATCAGCAAGTCTGCCACCATACTCATTCATTCAGAAAAAGAAAAAACCTAAACAAAACAAATCACAAAACCCCACACATTCTTAAAGATAAAAGCCACAGACAACATTAAAAAAAATTTTCCTCTTTATCTTTGTTTTCTCTTTCATTCCAACTTTCTTTACTCCCTGTCTGAACACATTAGCCTTTTGCCAAGGACAGACACCATCTGAACAGACACGACTGAAAAAAAAACCCATAGGTTTTATGTCTTCTACCCAGCTGCTCAGCATGACTACTGTGGATAAGAACAGTCCTTTCTCTTTCTTAACAAGACATAAGGAAGACACCTCTGCAACATTATTTCCTTCCTGCTGGCCTAAAATACTGAAAATGAAAAAGCATGCTTCCTGTATTTTACAGTAAACTATGTAAATACCATTCCCAACTCTTGTTTCATATGACAAACAGGTTATTCACATGCAAATGTCAAAATGTCATGGCCACCATTTTTCAGTTCATTGTAGTTTAGCATTTTTTCACTCAAACTCAAGAATGAAAAAGCACAATTTACAAAATTAACAGAAATCTGGATTTGGGATATAAAAGAATAGATTTTTATCCACAGTCTAAAGAGTCAAGATTTTTTTTAAAAGATACATTTAAAACCATTACAATAGACAACTTTAACATGAGAAATCATTTTAACTTAAGAAAGCAAAATGCCTAAGCTGACTATATAACTTTCTGCATTTTTAAAACAATGTCTCACAAGATATGACTTTGGGATGGCTAAATCTTCACTATTTTCCCAGCTTTTTTAAATGTGAGTTACTCAAAAATACCTTTAGATTTCAGATCAAATTCCACATCATTTTACTTTAAAATTTGTCTTAATATCACAGTGCAAGGCTGGGTAGGTAGCCAAGTTAGCCCTGAATACAAGGCTACAGTAAATGTACACCACAACTTTGAAAGCACAGCATTTCTCAGCAGAGTGAAGAGTGTTAAGCAAAGCACTGCTCCTATACTCAATCTGTCTGGTATACCTCTGAGCCACACTACACTGTGGTGTGCAGAAAACCCTCCAGGCACCTAAGTGACTTTCAGAAGGATTTAGATACTGACTATTAGGGGCCTAGATCACTTTTGAAAATATAAGTCAACATTTGTTAAAGCTCTGAAGTATGCCAAGGGTTTTAAAAACAAGAGCAGACTCCCAGCAAGTCATTAGATGCACATAAGAAAAAAGTTTTTCCCTATCCTGCAAACCCCTTTCAGACTTCTTTTGCCATTCTTTGAGTACTTTATTATTTTCACACAGTATATTACTTCTCATTAACCAATGGTAGCAATTTGAAACCTCACAAGCCTAATAAAAAAGTGATTCACTGTTCTTTTGCATCTCACCTTTGGTAAACTTTGCATTCATTACTCCCTCAAACTTGGAATAATCAGCATATTCACTGCTTCCTGTTTGGATTCCACTGTCTGAGCCATTTATATAGCTTAGAAATAGGGCGAGCAACTAACTCCTATGAGAACACACTTAATTCTCTCTGCGCTTAAACATACCGAATGAGTCCCTTCTCAAGTACTCTGTTCCTACTATTTTAAAATCCAATTCTTTATCTGTCTTCATACTCTGCACTCTGGCTTTAAAAAGTATATACTGTGTGTAGAAACCTGCCATGTGGAATACAGCTTTATCTAAAACCTAATGGCGTATGTTTCACACAGGCTGTTCTAATCTAAGGTCAAACACTTCCTTCCTTGCACATAGTTCTGTACAAAGCAACAAGGAGTAGTGTGAAGCAAACCTGGTTTTCTCTGCAGTCTTGAAAAGAATGAAACTGTATCTGTTATACAATGAATGTCAAAAGAGGACTGCAGCAATTGCATGTATAACAGGGTATTTTGTGAAGAAAACGATCTACAAATGAGATGTATGACACAGAGCAAGTCAACAGCATATCAGAATTAAAAGGAACATTCTAGGATGATATAATTAGTGCTATAAAAGATCGCTATGAAGGAGAGAAGGAATCAAGTGCTGAGACTTTTCAATGAGCAACGTGTTTCAGAATGAGGCACCAATATCTGTTCAGACAGGGATTTTCATTGTATCATAAAATTTTGCATTTTTTTGAACAAAACTCTCTGACTTCTTAAGGATGTTTTAGAATGAGTTGTAGGAAGGACAGTAAGAAAGTGACATCTGTGTAGATATATGCTTTAAATATCACAAGGGTAGACTCAAGAGTATAAAGCAGTCTGTCACATGTAACCCCAGCTGGCAACTAAGCCCCACACAGCCGCACACTCACTCCCCCCCAGTGGGATGGGGGAGAGAATAGGAAGAGTGAGAAAAATTGTGGGTCGAGATAAAGACAGTTTATCAGGTAAAGCAAAAGCCGTGCACACGAGCAAAGCAAAACAAGGAATTCATTCACTCCTTCCCACGGGCAGGCAGGTGTTCAGCCATCCCCAGGAAAGCAGGGCTCCATCACACATAACAGTGACTTGGGAAGGCAAACGCCATCGCTCCAACATCCCCCCTTCCTCCTCCTCCCCCAGTTCCATGTGCTGAGCATGAGCCATGTGGTGTGGGACATCCCTGGGGTCAGTTGGGGTCACTGTCCCGGCCGTGTCCCCTCCCAACCCCTTGTGCCCCCCCCAGCCCCTCGCTGGTGGGGTGGGGTGAGAGGCAGAAAAGGCCTTGGCTCTGTGCAAGCCCTGCTCAGCAGGAACGGAAACATTGGTGTGTTATCAACTTTATTCTCATCCTAAATCCAAAATGCAGGACTATACCAGCTACTATGAAGAAAATTAACTCTATCCCAGCTGAAACCAGGACACAGTCGCATAAAGCAAGAGATCAAATAAACCACTTCTTTGCTGCATTATATATCCATATTTACTGTAGGATGCTTCTCAGATTCTCCTTTATTCGAGCTCTCAACGTGGTAATTCAGGGACTTGCCTGTCCTTTGCTTATAAAAAAAAGTGCAAAGAGCCATGAATTCAGTCCTTAATACAGGAGGCTTTCAAGAGGATCCAGCACAGAGGACTGCAAGTTGCTTCTTGCCTGAACAAGCTACTGTGAGATGCCAAGCCTAAAGTGACTCACAAAACCTCTTTAGTGGTAGCATGTACACGTGTGCACGGCCTCATTCTCCTACTGGAGGATTAACTAAGATTGAATGAGTAGGAAAGAGAAAAATGTGATGATGGCACTCTAGTGCAACCACAGATACAGTTATTCCAACCAGCACTAACCGCTCTTGTTCTATGTATAACGGACTGGATTGCTTTAAGCCCCCATCACATTCAACGTAATGAGGGTCAGGTAGCCTTTGCTGATTCTCTGTATTCCAAGGTCTGGTGGCATTACATTTCAATCACAGAACTCAGATGTGATGACCCAGCAGTGTTTCTCTGAAGCTATTATCAAAAAAAGAATGCTTTCTATTACAACTATAACAACTTAGCATGTCCTACAAAGTTGCCTTCAGGCAAGTCCTGAGGACCACTGGGAAGTTTGTAGCAGAATACAATAATCATATTTTTAAGTTATTTTGAATGTTGATACTTAATGTATGATTTAAACATGATAACCACAGAAAGCATCATTTCAAATGTTGACCATTAGTAGTGTATATTAAATGAGATGTTTAAAATGGAAGTAGTAACAGTATTTAAAGACAATTTTCTGAACCAATAAAGTTTCAGTTCCACCAAACACAGAACTGCGATGTTTGCAGGCATATTGGTAGACTGTGAAATTTAGCTAAAGGAACAGCTAAATGCCATATGATACTACTTTTCAATGCCATCCATACACTTCTCAGTCTGTTAAACTTGTTTGGTTTCTTTCAATATTCTTACAACTCTTCAACTAGCTGTTTACTACTAATGCTTCCCATGGTTTTTCAAGTCAACAGCTCACAAGACAACAGCTGTATTTACCTTCTTTTGGTCTTTTTAATCTGCGGTGATTACAGAGTAAATGCCTACATTTCACTCCTGTTTCTTTCTTCACAATTACTAGCGATCTCCCAGCT
This sequence comes from Sula dactylatra, assembly GCA_013389905.1. Classification (NCBI taxonomy): domain Eukaryota; kingdom Metazoa; phylum Chordata; class Aves; order Suliformes; family Sulidae; genus Sula; species Sula dactylatra. The sequence goes on along the minus strand of WEKW01021889.1, from coordinate 1,806 downwards.
TTAAAAACATAACTGCATAATTACTCCCGTATCCTAATAACGCCAGAACGTAGCTACCATTTTAAATCGTGTTGTTATACCTCATTCTGCCCTATAAAAACTCACATGGTACAGTTATTCCTGTAATGTAAAAACTGTTTTATAGGGTAAGATACTACGAAGTCAGTTCCAACGCTACAATGTACAAAAACATCCTCAGGGCACAAGTAACTGACAAAGAGGATCAGGTGGCATGAAAGGACATGATGTCTTTTGTAGTGGCAACATTTTCTATGTGAGCATCGAGGCTTAGATCTCCCGAGGAACATGAGTGCCATGCTGTAGTGATTCTCAGACACAGCAGATGCACACAGATGTACAAATTTCTCATAACAAAATGTATGTTAAAGACAAAGTATTCAAAAAATCAGGCAGTTTCAGTCCACTGCAGATTTTACCGAGTAAAGGACCAAAAGTCAGCTACGCTATCATCAATACAACTCCCGCTAGGATTTGCAAAGAAAAAAGGATGCCAGCCTCCAACTTCCACCATGGAACAGCCATGCTCTCTGTGTATTCATTGTTATTGCACTTCCTGTTGATGTATGTGGGGAAAAAAATCTAGAATGATTAATTGAATCCTTTTCTGAAATGTAATCATATTCATAATCAGGTATTTACATGAAAATTTTTGTAAGTATCAATTGAGCTTGAGAAGTAAGGTCTAGGCTCAAATTCTATAAACGGGCAAGGTAAAACTGATGTACTACCAGTGAGAAACTTGAGACAGGTAACAAAAGAACATGAGAGTATTCTTTTATATTTAACAAACTAAATGAATGCTTTTGTTGTTGCTGACAAGGCAGAGTTGGGGCAATGACATGGATGGGCAAGGGCCTAGGAAGAGCTATAGCCAAACATCCTCTCCTCATTTCCTGTGTTCCTATAGAAGGGCTGGTCATAGTCTTAATCCCTGGGCTCTGCAAGGACATAGTCACATTCAAAGGCTCTGGACAAGATATTGGCTCAACCTTTGTTCTTATCAAATATAGACAAACAATTGGTGATAACACCTGCATTATGTCCACAGCGTAAAAACAAAAACTACCTTCTCTCTAAATACATCTTACATATGGGAAAACTGGAATCAAGTCCTATTTTCAGAAGTAAAACATGCAAGCATAACTGTACAAATGCTTTTTGCAAGGTGTTGTGAAATAAGCACACATCTATGTAACACCTTTTCCATGTAACATCTCAGGTAATTTTGCTAGTGTGGAACTCCTCAGACCTATTTCTAATTTTAAGGAGTTCTCAAAGTTCAAGACAGCTGAGAAAAATTCTCATATCAAAAGTGAAATGTCTTAAAAGCAAAAAGACCAGATGAAGCTATAATTACTGTATATGCTGACTGTAGCAGCACTGAAGTCTGCATTTTATTGCTTTGATTCTGATCAAGTGCGTGCAATCAATGCGAATTATTACAAAAGAGTTAGGAGATAATTTTGAAAATATGTCAAAAATGCAAAAATTTGAAAGTTAGATGAAGTTGAGATGGCTGTATTGATTTTGAAAAGGTTTATAAATTACACAGAAGTATCACCCTCTTTCAAAGTAGATCTCAAATCTTTTTAAGCAAGTTCTAATATTATACACAGTTCCCAGTGCTGCATTTCCAGCTGTGAGCAGACTTATTCTTAACTCTTAACCTGCCTGTATGATTGCCTGTTTTTGAAAGTAGGAGTGAAGTCCTGTGTAAATAATGCCATCCACCTTGCTTTATAACCATTCTTTTTTAGAAGCCTTCTAGACCAGTTTATTAAGAAA
>WEKW01021888.1:2216-15172 GCA_013389905.1 Sula dactylatra | reverse complement strand
AGTGGATGAATTCCTTGTTTTGCTTTGCTTGCGGACATGGCTTTTGCTTTACCTATTAAACTGTCTTTATTTAATCCCATGAGTTTTCTCACTTTTACTCTTCCAATTCTCTCCCCCATCCCACTGTGAGGGGAGTGAGCGAGCAGCTGTGTGGTGCTTAGTTGCTGACTGGAGCTAAACCACAACAACAGTTAATACCCAAGTACGGTGCAACACATCCCCAAATTAAAAGCAAACCACCCTGCATTAAATGTGCAGTCCAGCCTTGGAGGGATCCCAGCCATGACGACAACTACTAATCTCCCTGCGTTTGACAAATACCCTGAGCCAGCCGTTTGAATTGTTCAAGTTCTTTTTCAGTACTATCACTTTCATCGCTAATGTTGAAACAGCACATACAAACAAAGTCATCACAGCGGTGGCCATGCCTAAGTAATAGATAATCCAGAGCCATGCGGTTTTGGAGAACAGGTTTTTGGATTTCACCTACTTCTTTATTTATAGCTGCTATTATTATGGATGTGATATTTAATGCTTTTGCCAAAGTGCTGGCTAAATTCTTGATGGCATGGAGGTTGTGTACTACCAAGCCAGAGACCTGATAGCAGGGATACAGCCATTGCTAAAGTTTCCAATTCCAAAAACAAGGTAACATCTGCTTTACATGTAGTCAGTAGGAGCATACTGGGCAGAGCCCAACAAACTCATGTTCCTGGTAAGGGGGGCAATAGGACAACAAGATGATTCGTCCGATTGTGCATGGCCCTCCACTCCTATTTGCTGGTACATATGTTTGAGTGATCTTACTGCACAGTAGAAGCCGTCTAATTGGCAACAGCAAGCAGGAGGTTGCATAGCTTTGGGTCATGGTGTACTTGCATTGCAATTCAACATTGTTTAAAATTTTTCAGGATTTAGTGGCATTAAAGATTACACAAGCTTCTGCGGGGGTAACATTAGCAATGTGAAAAGCATAGGTGCAATAATCCAACTGGGAAATGACAGTACCCATATCATATAGGTTAGCAAGTTGCATGTATTTGGAAAATTTTCAGTAGAGTATAATTCTACAAAACATTCAGTGGTATACTGACTCCTAAAAAGAAATGTCTCCATCAGATCCCCCACAGCAACAGTGTGAGGTAAACAGAATGCTGATGCATTTAAAGCAGTGTGTGCTAACAATACCCATACATTTGTAGTATCCTTGGTGCGTGGTCCCCATCAATCTGCAGCAGTGCTTCCCAACAGAACAAGGAGCAAAACTCTACCATTCATAGTGCTCACCAAGTTAACCTGTGGATAGAGACACACAACACATTTTCTCCTTTATCAGGGACAATAATGGCAATCCCTTGCCCATCCCCAAGGATAGTTACAGGGACTGCTTGTTTTCCTGGCCCCTCATGATACCAAGCACTGACGAGTGGTACACCAGCAGATTGTGGTTGTGTAAGGACAACTCAACCTGTTTTGGGTAACAAAGCAGAATGGGTTAATAAATGTTGACCTGCTGTCCAAGTTATTCCATGATCACCACAACTGTGGCAATGGAGGCCCATTAATGGTAGCTCTTCTGGTTGCCATAAAGTTGGACTTCTTTGCACATCCATGATTGGTGACATCAGTGCAAAAACAGTATTTGGTGTGCTGTGTAGCTTCCCACCTGCTGCCCATGGGATAGCAGTAGCGGTGGGGGCAAGATTTCCTGCTTGCCCCATGAGCAGCTGAAGTGATGTGCCATCCATCTGCAGTTGTCCCATCAGGTCTTCTAGCTGTATATGAACAGTTACTGTGCGATTGGGTGCATCTCACAAACACTCATAGGGTGTCATTTTTCCAACATAATGATTACTCAGGTAAAACATTTCCTGCTGCAGCACTTCCCCTCATTCCTTCAGTGTGTGGGTAGCTGTCAGTTTTTGTATTTGGTCCTTTAAGAGGCTGTTCATACGCTTTATCAGACTATTTGCTGTTGGAGTATATGGTAGGTGATATAAACATCGTATACCCACATCATTGGCCCAATCTTGGACTCGCTGTGCAGTTAAATGGGTTCCTTGATCTCTCTGGATACTTACTGCTATGCCATAACGCATATATAATTGTGTGAGGACAGCAACGGTGGCAGCTGCATCTGCCCTGAAACTAGAAAAAGCTACCAATATTCCACTATATGTGTGTACTGCAGTCAATGTCAGTGGCCTGACTGTGGGCAGATCGTCTGATAGAGATGGCTCATGTTGAAAGGTGATGGCCCCTAACAAAAGTACATGTAGGGTAGAAAAGTGTGGGCTTCCCATATGCAGGCGTTGTTGCAGATAACGTTTTGACTTAAAGTGAGTAGATGCCTGTGCCACCCCTGTATGAGCCTGATATGATTCATCTGCAATCCAACTAGCTAAGGGAATAGACATTTGAATGGTCACAGACAATGGCCCAGTAATGCACTCAGTGTCTTGCAACACCCAAACTACTGCTAGAATCTATTTCTCTAGGGGTGTACCTTCCGCTTTTTGCAATGCCTGCGACCAGAACCCAATAGGGTCTTTGCATTGTGATGCCACCTGTTGCCACAGGTTTCAAGGTGTGACATCTCCCACAGTAGTAACCTCTAATTCAAAAGGTTGCCCTTTTTCAGGTGAAGCCAAGCACACATGCTCCACCACAGCTTCTTTACAAATGTTTGAAAGCTTGTTAGTGGCAAGAGCGCCATTGCCATGGTGCTGCTTTTTGTACCGATGCCTGCAAGGGTCTCATTAAGAATGTCAGGTGCAGGATAAAGGCCCACCAGAACCCTAACAAACCTTTCTAACTGTGCTTTAGCTGTCAGTATGGGAACCGCTTGTATGGTATGCTTTACTTCCGGCAGAATTTGCCCTTCAGCACCTACCCAGAGCACATCAAGGTGCACAACACTTTCTGCAGGCCCTTGGATTTTCTTCAGATTCACTGCCCATCTTCACTCCTGTAGCACTGTTAATGTCACATCTAGCGCTTCTTGAACTGCCTTTGTGTCTGGTCCAGTGTCATGGTTTTGGCTAGGATAGAGTTAATTTTCTTCACTGTAGCTGGTATAGTGCTGTGTTTTGAATTTAGTATGAGGATAATGTTGATAACTATCACAAATACAGATTTGTGGATATGGCTGACTACACCAAATTCTTGCAAATATAACCTTGTGTATCCTGCTGACTACACCAAATTGTTGAGAATATTTGTTACACGGCTTTAGTTAGCAATTTAAGATTTATTAATATTTTTGAGATAGATCATAGTATTAGCTTGTATAATTTTTAAAAGCATCAGACAATTTAAAACGGCAATTTGATGGAATTTTTTACAATTAACATAGCGACAGTTAAAAATTTGAGAATGGCAAGGTTCACTCTATTACTTACATGGAAGAAGTGCACAAAGGAAAACTGAGATATGCTCAAGTTAGAACGATTCACAGAGGGATCGTGGATGCAGGGGATAAGGAGGACCCTCCCATTGAGTCACGAGGTTCAGAATAGTCCCCCTTGTGTTCTAAACTCCTTTCAGAGAGAAGTCTAGGTGCGGCTAGGTCCAATCTTAGTCTCAGATTTGGTCAATGGTTTATGTGAATAGGGATAATATATATATAGTCAAATTACACACACCTCCCCCAAGGTTAACCTGTGAGTAAAATTTCCCTTTTCGTGAGTTTCATAAATTACTCACTTTTATGTACTGGCATTCATCAGCGCACGGCTGATGAACCTCGTGAAATCAGGCCTTTGAGTCCTCACAAAATCATCAGCAGATGATCCTTCAGTCCTCGCGAAATCTACCCTGAGAGGCGTCCCAGCCCAGGGGGAGATACAGGGTCACACAGCCTGCTGCGGTCCTGGAGAGCTCAAAAGGTCTCCCTCTTGGATCGCTATTTATAGGATCAAGATGATTGACTTTGGTCAATATTTTACATTCTGGCCACAATTCTGGTATACCAGTCAGGGAGCAGATGGCCCAGGTGTGGACAGAGATTGCCTGGCGCCCAAGTCGTTATGACCAAGATAACAACACAATATGGCTCAACCAGGGATCTCAGAGTGGCCCGGGGGGCTGCACCACCACAATAACACACTGATGTTTTAGTTGTTGCTAAATAGTGCTTACACTAGTCAAGGACTTGTTCAGTTTCCCATGCTCTGCGAGGTGCACAAGAAGCTGGGAGGGGGCACAGCCAGGACAGCTGACCCAAACTGGCCAATGGGCTATTCCATATCATATGTCATCGTGCCCAGTATATTAACTGGGGGGAGTTGGCCGGGGGGGCAGTGATTACGTCTCAGGGACTGGCAGCGTTGGTCAGCAGGTGGAGAGCAGTTGCATCACTTGTTGTTTTTTTTTTTTCCTGGGTTTCACCCCTCTCTCTCGTTATTTTCCCCTGGGTTTCGCCCCTCTTTGTCATTATTTTCCTTTTTATTATATTATCATTATTATTTTTATTATCATAGTCATTATTATTATCATTACCATTACTACTATTACTATTTTATTTTAATTACTAAACTGTTCTTATCTCAACCCATGAGTTTTCTTACTTTTGCTCTTCTGATTCTCTCCCCCATCCCAGTGGGATGGGCGGAGTGAGCGAGTGGCTGTGTGGTGCTTGCTTGCTGACTGGGGCTAAACCATGACATCCAGACACCATTATGTTGTCGATATAATGGTAATATGAGACTCCATGAGGAAGGGCAATTCACTCTAAATCTGCCTGCACTAGCAAATGTTTGGAGAATGCTTGTACCCCTGCAGCAACATGGTAAATGTATATTGCCACACCTGCCTGGTAAAAGTAAATTGATTTTTACTGTCAGGGTGAATATCAATAGAAAAGAACATGTTTGCCAGGTCAATTAAAGCATGCCACGGCTGAGAAGCAGTGGTTATGCGCTCTAGCAATGCTACCATGTTCGGCACTATTACTGTGAGTTCTGGAGTTACCTGGTTCAGAGAACAGTAACTGAATGTCATACGCCATGTTCCGTCTTTCTTCTTTGCCAGACAGATGGGACTATTAATCAGGCTCAGTGCCAGCCACCCAGTGCCAGCTTGTTGTAAAACAGTGACAGTCTCCTGATTTTCTTTTTTGCCCCCTGGAATGTAGTATTGACTCAATGACACTGGTTGAGTTGGGGTCAGCAACTTCACCGGGTCCCACCTTGGATGACCCCATAAAATTGTTTCTGCAACTCGAGATGCCTGAATATATTGGGGCTGCCCAAATGTGAAAAGTCCATATCAGGTATCAACCCACAGCCACACAGCACATCCATTCCCACTATATATTCACCAATGGGAGCCACAGGCACTGTAGCTTTAAATGGGAGTGCTTTACCTAATGTCAATGTTACTACTACAACTGGAGCCCCAGTCTCCACCCCACCCAGTCCTTGTACCAGCACTGTCTGTCCCTGCAAGTCCCACAAAGCTGAATGCAACATACTTACTTCTGCCTCTGTGTCCAACAAGGCCAGCATATGTTGCATTCCTCCCCACAGCCATGGGACTGTAAGCAGAATAAAGGGGCGTTGGTCCCCCACGCTCATTGTCACAGCTGGCACCATGGAGGGTCCACCTACAAGTCAATTCTGCACCGGTGGCAGGAACTATTCAACTGGGGCACAGTGCACTGTGGAAGTGGATGGCATCATGGCATTTCTCATAGCCACCTTGCCCTTTCTGGTTGGTGGTGTGCTACGTTGCCCTGCTGGCAATTGTAGCCAACGTTGATATAATTCTGGAGTTGGCAATCCATTAACTTCTTCCCAGGGCACTCCTGCCCATAAAAGTTTGGTCCACATTGTACACTGCATCACTTTTACTTTTCCCTTCTCTTGTCCAGCCTGACCAGGTTTCCCTGTCGCTCTCTTTCCTTTTGCTGCTCGCACCACTTTCGTACCCAATAGAGTATCCAACTGCATCAGGGTCCCTACCAGGTCTCCCATCTGTTCATCTGCAGCCATTACAACTGCCATCAGTGGTGCTTTTAACTCTGTGGGGGCCAACTTCAGGAAAGTTGTCTTAATTGATTTTGTGACTCCAACATTGTCAGGAGCCACATCGTCAGGAGCCGTGTGGTAGCTTAATGTTACCACTTGAGCCATCCCTAACTGCTGTAGAGCATTTACACCCTCAGAGCTTGTTTGCCATGGTTGAACAGTGGCTTTTAGGTCTCCAGGAGACAGATATACTGTATTGGCCACAACCAGAAACAATCGATACAAAGAGGGAGCCTCAATTTCTTGACCATCATCATCCTGTATTCCCTGAATCTCCTGGAATGCCATATCTGTGAATCCTGTGATAGAACTCCCACTTGCCATAGCTCATTGCAAAAGAGGAATGCAGTATTCCCTACATTATCCCACACCCATATGAGCCATCCCAATAGTCCCTCCCCAGGAGTCTGTTTGAAGGTGCTAACAAGCTCTTGCAATTCTGCTGTTTTAAATGTCCATCACACCTCAGGCTGCAACCTCTCCCCTTCCACACACATTTCTTGAATAGGCTGGATCTGGAGGTTGTTTGTACCTTGCATAGGATTACCTTCATACCACTCCTTGCCCTTGTGTTCCGACAAGGAGGAACTCCAAATATTTCCATCCCAGGACTCCGGATCCCAAGTAGCTGTCACTATAACAGCCCGTACCTGTGACACAGACAGGCCCTTTCCTGACCTTTGCTCACTTCCGTTCACTACTCTGGCCGCCAAGATCTCACAAGTACATGTTAACTCCTGCATCCATTCCGCCTGTGAAGTCACCACCTCCTGAGCTATACTCCGCACATCCACCAAATCCCAACATTCTTACTCCTTACCTGAGAGTGTCCTATGTAAATGTAAGATCTCATCATCCAGGGCACGGAGTGTGGTGAGGAATAACCATGATGCCTCACCCACCACTTCTCCACCCCTGGTCAGCAGCCCAGGTGCAGCTGAATTAACATCACCTTGACTTGCTGCACTTTTACTTCAGCTGCTTTTTGCAATTCTGGCCAGTCCACCAGAGCTGCCCAGCCTGCCACCATCCATGCAACTGACTCCCATCGAGGGCCATCCCAGTATGCACCACAGGGACACCTCAGGCTTCCCTGCCTCCCCAGCTTTTGGCCAAAGCAGCATTGTACCTGATGGATCCTGCTGACTATGCCAACTGTAGTGAGCGAAAAGCAGATGCAGATACCTCAGGGACTAGGCGCAACACTCAGCGAGTGAAAATTTTGGCTATATTGCAAGCATAGCATTTCCACTGTGGGAGCCCCAGGCACTGACGCTAGTAGAAAAAGGGGAAAAAACCATACACAGTGGAGCTCTGCTCAGGGTGAGGCTCAAGGAAATGCACCCCAGGGGTAGATAATAAAACTTGAGCTGATTAACATATCATCCGTATGCAATGTCTTGTTTTGCTCATTAACGAACTTCCTGATGTAGTGCAGATCCTGCTGTATGGGGCCCAAGATCTACAGCTGGCTGCCATGTTGGTCTCTGTGCAAGGGTACGTGCAGCTCCATCAAGATAAGATGTACTTTGGACTCTACATGCTTGTATGCGAGACAAACTATCCTGGGTTACTATGACAAAGTCTTCTCGCACCCTACAAGGGGGTTCAGCCCCTTTGCTACAGCTAGTCAGGAACATACCAACTCTAAGTATCACGCCCTCTACCTTAACTGTATTGCAGCATACTGGTCAGAGGCCGACTCCATGGCTGTGACATACAAGATACAACTGCTTCTCAGTTACACTCCAGTCATAGCTGTAGCTTCAGGTGTTGTCCTCACTGTGGGGAGTACAACTGAGTAATGACCATTTCTCGGCAAATCTGGCCTGTGCTCTGTAACCAGCCTAGGGGACATCAGCTCTCAAGTCAAAAAAGACACCAGAGACTTTACCTGACTAACGATGCTTGAACTGTAATGAAAGAGTTTAATGCTAATGAGCAAATTAATCTGTTTTAATTACTAAATCTTCTTCTCCATTGAATAATCAAAATCTACAGCTGGCCTAGACATCTCAGAGCAATAACAAACTGATAAAACTATCACACAGTCTCTTTTTATGTCATACACTTCTGTGTTGACTGAAAATAAGAGTACGTGAAGCACTGCTAACTGCAAGATCAATTTTATGGGGGAAAAATATATATTTATATAGAAAGATCTATCTATATATCAATATTTTTATATAGATAATATAAACAGAAAATATATATATGAAGATATCTATATATAAAATATATATCATTAGATATGTATTAGATACATATACAAATGGATATATTAGNTATAGATACAATATAATATATAGATATGATATAAATTAATAAATATATATATAGAATACATCATATTTATTCCAGAATAAAAGGCTTCAGTGCAAAGTGGGACATGCCAAAACACCAATATAGTGAAAAGTCAATGAAGAAAATGTATCATGCTTTGGATTTGATTAGAATGTTTCATTTCAATTATAAGCTTGTTCCTAATATTTAATAAAGCATTAAAGTTTTTAATTTAAAAATACAGCATGTTCCAAAATACGAGACCATATTTTGGTTTTCTTCTTAAAAAATGCCTCACTTAGCATTCTGAAGTCAACAGAATGATCTTGGTTTTATGCTAGTGTTTTTGATGGATATTCATTTGGTGATCATTATTGCACATGGTTGAAAAAAAAATAAGTCATCTGGTAAGCCATAGGAATTGTCATTGATTGAGTTCAGACACAGGCCAATCCAACTACCACTAAATGGTTTAAGGGATACAATAATTCAGTATTAGGAATCTGGTAGAATTTTTCAGCCTTTTAAGTAATCTGGTTTTTTCAGCCTGGAATCTCAGCCTACTGCTCACTATGAGCTTACAGAGCTATCAAAAGGCTAGTAGACCACTGATAAAAATTAGTCAAGACAGAGTGTGATACCTGCTCAGCTTAAGGCTGTGCATACATGTTGCTTTAATAAGAAGATGCTCATGCCAGGCTAGACCAAAGCAGCTAGGAGTTCAAGAGATGTGATCAGAATTTACCTAGAGAATAACAAGGCTGGTTTTGTGATGCATAGGCCCTGAGAGAAAGCTACAGATGCCTACATCAGCAACACTGCTGTCACTGGTTTTGCTTGTACTGATCCAAAAATCTTTGAGAGGTACCTATTCTAGAGGTGTCCACATAACCTCCTTGCTAGCAAAGTACGTGATACTGCTTATGGTATGAGGTACTGATGAAGTTAATGAGCTGCAGGAGGAGTTAGCTCTGTCAAAAAAAAAGGTAAAAGCAAGAGAACTTCAAATAAACACCTAGTGCTCAGGAAGCCAGGTGGCTTTTCAAGGATGACCAATAAGCCGTTTTACAGGAAACAGCAGTCTATTTCCAGTTCTGTTTGCTGAGCTCAAACAATGTCACATGGCCCTGGGAGCTGGAAAGGGGGGAACAGACTCCAGCAACCAGATTGATGAAACAGCATGCTGGGGGAAGTGGCTGTCACCACACAGAAGAAGGTAGCCATGGTTAGTCTCCTGGGAGGACCAGAGGCTTGGCTTACAGAAAGTACCCTGCCTGCATAGGGCTAAAATCCATGTTTTGCAGAATACCAAGTCAGCTTCCTACCTGTTATGCCTTTGCAGACAGAGCCTTACTTTCAAGCTTTTTCAACATTAAATCAGTAACCAAGTAGTAACAAATCCTGCTCTGTCCCTTTCGATCCTGGAGGGTTCTCCCCATTGCCTCAAGCCTGGCTGTTTGCTCCCTGCAGTCTCCCACCTCTGTACTGTAATTACCTGCCAAGCTGCCTTATTACAGGAGTAAGCTCAGTTGCTCACCAGACAGGAACAGTCTCTCCTATGCACTCTTTAGGAAGACTCCAATTTATCCTATGACTCAACACCTATAAACATTACTTAAAAAAATTTTAAAAAAAAAGTACCATTCATCTCAAAGAACAGAAAAGGAAAAAAACAAGATGGGCTTTACAACATTAACTGCCTGACTATGCGTATACTATTCATAAAAAGGATTACAAGTAGTGGGCAGAGGGATGAAGGTGTTATGCACATATGTAATGCTTTTATCAATACCTAAACTTATATGGAACCAAGTTCTTAAATAGCTTTCACTCAAACTTAAAGCCAGCTGCAGTCAAATTACCAACTTCAGTCTTTCAAGACCTGAGATCTTTCTGAAAGTGTTATTGCTATCAAGGCATCAGTCACTGGCATAACTAGTAGCCCACTACATCTTACCCACCACCTAGAACAATGTTCTACCAGCTGATATCCTGTTGGAGAGGCCCTGCCAGGATTATCTGCTCTATTTCACTCATGTCAACATACCATTTAAAAAAAAAACAAACACAAACAAAAAACTCCAACAAAACACAGATCAAAACAAAAGACAAAACAAAATCCACTTGAGATGACAAATAAAAGGCGTACCAAAAGCCTTAGAACCACATAAGGCTGACATTTTATAAGTAGAGAAATAGTTATGCAATACTTCAGAAACTTCCCCAATCCATGTAAGACCTCTATCATGGTCTAGAACCTTAGTCTGAGCATAAATAGAACACATTTTTCCAAAGAAAACTATAATTATTTAGGATGTATGGATAAGCATCCTGGACCACTTCCCATTCTCTCAGACAGTGCTGCCATCTTCAGCAGCTAAGGTTCAGAAAGATAAAAGACTTACTTCTAAAAGGCTTTAATGCATTCCGTAAACCTGCTCTAGGAATTTGTCGTTGTCATGATAGGTGTTCTGTATAAATTGACAAACACATAAATAAAACCCAAAAGTATTCCACATTACTCCTCTGCAAGAGACTTAATTCGCCCTGGACATGCCAAGACTTGTTCTGCATTTAATGTACTGAGTTTCTAAGAAGTATCACAGTTAAATTATCTCTTCTGTATGATGCACTCAGAAGTGAATGGCTACCATCTATAATCAGAACAAAATAAAGACTCAGAAAATGAAACTAATTCAGAAGATAAATATTTTGGAAAATAAAGTGCTCCAGCTGACATAATAAAAGATGTTTGGAAGTGGAAGAATATCATATTTTATTATAGATATATTCAACAAGGAAAGTAATTGCACAGAGAAGAAAGATAGCAGAAACATTTAATTGTTTGTAGTATATGCATCTTCTGTAAAGACCAGAGCTAGCAAAATAAGCTAAAAAAACTTTCCTCAAAAAAAAAATGCAAAAATGTCTCAAGATGCATAATATGCATGTGTCATGGTTTAACCCCATCTGTCAACTAAGCACCACACAGCCGCTTGCTCACTCCCACTCCAGTAGGATGGGGGAGAGAATTGGAAGAGTAAAAGTGAGAAAACTCCTAGGTTGAGATAAAGACAGTTTAATAGACAAAGCAAAAGCTGCATGTGCAAGCAAAGCAAAACCAGGAATTCATTCACTCCTTCCCATCGGCAGGCTGGTGTTTAGCCATGTCCAGGAAAGCAGGGCTCCATCAAGCATAACAGTTACTTGGGAAGACAAATGCCATCACTCTGAATGAACCCTCTTCCTCCTTTTTCCCCCAGCTTCATATGCTGATCATGACATCATATGGTATGGAATATCCCTTCGGTCAGTTAGGGTCAGCTGTCCTGGCTGCATCCCCTCCCAGCTTCTTGTGCACCTGGCAGAGCATGGGAAGCTGAAAAAGTCCTTGACTAGTGTAAGCGCTGCTTAGCAACAACTAAAACATCTCTGCATTATCAACACTGTTGTCAGCACAAATCCAAAGCATAGACCTATCCTAGCTACCATGAAGAAAATTAAGTCTAACCCAGCCAAAACCAGCACAACATGTTACAAACCAGATGGCATTGGTAATTTCAGAGTCAGGTGTCCAAACTATGGCCATGGATGGATATTCATCTAACCAAGTAAGGATTTTCATAACTGGACCACTGTGACAAGTAGTCTGAACTGATTTGGGATGGGGCTATCAGTGGTACCTACAAGGTTTGCAGCCTGAATATTACAAAAGTAAAGGGAGAAACATGACATCTGAAGTAGCACGGTGAGCTGTAGGCAATCCAGGAGATACCTAGAATACGTTGAGGATAAATTCTGGAGCCAGGTAATAGACAGCCATACCTGAGGGGATGCAATACTAGACCTGATGGTCACCAATGCAAGTGATCTCATCAGTGATGTCAAGAGTGGAGGCAGCCTGGGCTGCAGTGATCACGCATTGGTGGAGTTCAAAATCCTGAGGGATATGGGAAAAGCGAGGAGTATAGTCAGGACCCTAAATTTTAGGAAAGCAGACTTCCAGCTCTTCAAGGAGTTAGTCAGAAGGACCCCCTGGGAAATGGTCCTCAGGGACAAGGGAACAGAAGAGAGCTGGCAGATCTTTAAGGACACATTCCATACAGCACAAGAGCTTTCACTTCCCAGGTGTAAGAAATCAGGCAAGGAAGGGAAGAGACCAGCATGGCTGAGTCGAGACACGCTGGTCAAACTAAAGAGCAAGAGGGAACTGCACAGGCAGTGGAAGCAGGGAGAGGTATCCTGGGAAGAGTATAGGGACGCTACCTGGTTGTGTATGGATGGGATCAAGAGGGCCAAGGTGCGGCTGGAGCTGAATTTCGCAAGGGATGCAAAGAACAACAAGAAGGGCTTCTACAGGTACGTCAACCAGAAAAGGAAAGTCAAAGAAAGCATACCCCTCTGACGAACAAGAATGGTGGCCTCGTATCAACAGACAAGGAGAAGGCTGAGGCACTCAACAACTTTTTTGCCTCAGTCTTCACTGGTAACCTCTCTCCTCACCCCTCCTGAGTCGATGGACCACAAGATGTGGACCAGGGGGGTAAACCCCCTCCCACTGTAAGGGAAGATCAGGTTTGTGACCACATGAGGAACCTGGATATACACAAGTCTATGGGACCAGATGAGATGCATCCGAGAGTC
>WEKW01021886.1:319-17528 GCA_013389905.1 Sula dactylatra | reverse complement strand
ATGTCTGATACACATTGATCTAGTTGAACTTCCTTATAGATGAAAATACAAGGAATCTTTAAAACATTCTCAGTTTTAAACACAGTAAGATTTTAGGTGTCTATGCCTCCCTTCTAGCCCCTTCCAAGGAGGAGACTAAATGCCAGAGTAGCCTGTCAGATAACGAATGATGTATTTTTCTGGCAGTTATTGATGCTGTTGTAACAGTTTACTAATAAGGAAAGGACAAGAAGATTTGTTAGGCCTTAGCATCCTATCTAAGTGTCGTCTTATAGCAAAGTCTATATTAAAAGATGGTGGCAGAAAAGCTGAGAGCAGGTGAAATGTTCAGGAATAAATAGGGACAGGTGCTGCTTAATGCCATAATGTAACTAAAACTGTTTGCTCAGTATCATGAGAAAATTCGGGAAGTTGCCTAAAATGATGATTTCAAAATAGTTGTCATAACTGGGACAGTGAATTCATAGACTTTCTATCACGTTGTGCAACTGAACAGTACAGGTAAGCATTAATGGCATATTTTAATCCTTAAAAAAAGAATTACTCTTCTGTTGTAGAGTCTTTGCAAGCCCAGAATAGCAAGTGGGGGAAGTAACAAAGATCTGAAATTAGATAGCTTGTAAGTTTTTCCTGCAAACTAACTCTACGCTTCTTTTTTTGACTCGGTGGAAGAACAGGATGTATCTGTGAGCTCTTTGCATTTAGTCATTCAGTTTCCTCCTGGTAGCCTAAAACTGTCATATTATAGTAGGCACATGATGTTTGGATGATGTTTAGATTGCCTGAGGAATTTGTGTCTGCAATAGAAAAAGTTAATGCTGTGAGCTCTCACTTGCAATTACTGGTTTTTTCCTGTGCTTATTAAGTAATTACTTGGTAATTCCACATGAATGTCCATTTAAAGATCCTGCAGTACGTGAACAGCACGTGCCCATGAAGGAGCTCAATACATCTGTTTCATGTGTAGAAATAAGAAAATTTACTTCCAGTGAGTCTTTTAGCAGTCTAAGGTACCAGGAAATACAGCTTCTTTTGCCATAGTGCAGTCTATCTTCGTACGTTTACAAAAATTTTTAGAATTACTTTGGTCTTTTTTAAGCATTTTAAATGCAAGTAGATGCTTAAGGATTTTATGTTTTATTGTGTGAAAGCAATATATTATTGTCTCCATTTGAAAGTTTATAAGTGGCAGGCAAACACCTGAATTGCAATAATGATTATTTGAATAATTCCATTACAGACGTTCTTACTTCAGATTAAGTATTTCTGTATTTTCACTTAACTTGGTTTTGGGCCCAATTCTGAATGTAAACAGCCCACAGTGTAGCTCAAAAGTTTAAGAAATCAAACTTGGTAAGAATGTTTGCCTCTATATTCAATTAGTGCAATTCTTGATTCTGTTCAAATCCAGTAGAGTAAGTACACTCACTTCTGGCTTGTTCTTAACATTCTGTAGCTATTGAAACCCAGACCACAAATAGCTAACAATGTTTTGTGAAGAAGCAGCGTCTTGCTACTGTGGGACTTCTACAAAGCGAAAAAATGGCCTACAATGAAAGACTGGCAAATTGCAGATTCTCCACCATTATCTTTAGGTATACAGATGACGAGAACTAATAACACTCCCTTCTTTTTGTATGTGTTCCCAGTCATTAAAATAGCAAGCACGTTCTACAAAATTGTCTTTAAAATAACAGATTACACCTACAAATAGTTACTCTTACCAGTCCACTCTGTCCTTGGGCCATCCTCTTCCTCCCAGACCACAGTAGCATCCATAACGTAGGTAGGCAAAAGGAGATCGTCCTGTAGTACATCTAATGGCTCCAGCTAATTCAAGAATTCCTCTTCGATTTCTAAAATGGGCTTCCCCAAAAGTGCCTTTATAAACTGTGGAAGAAAACCTCTTTATTTTTTATCTAATCAAACATGCAGATATAACTTTTTTTTTTTTTAACTTTGATAATGAATGTCAGTACTTGGAAATAATACAGTTTTCTTTTTGACACGTTGGGGCCACACTGCTTGACCCCTGTCCCTTTTTACCCCAATTTACAGTGAGCAGAATACTGAACAACATTCTGAATAGTTGCAGTGGTTTCCTCCCATCAAGGCAGCATACAACGGCAGACTTCAGTCATTTCCAGTCTTAAAACTGGCAAGGGCAAGCATGTGTTCTGTGGTCTAGGTCCACTAATCTGCTAAGATTAGATGTCGTAAGCGTTGCAGTATTTTCTTCTTATCATTACATGCAATTTTCCCCATGTTGTTATTTTTTAGAATATAATGCTTTACATTTGAACAAATATTTCCTTTATGATGGGGTCCTGGTTTTCCTCATTTTTAGACAACGAAGCCAAATAACTGGCAGGGGTGGTGGGGTGGGTGTAGAGCAGGGAAATGGCTGGATGTTTGGGGTCATTTCTAGGGAAATTAGAAGAAGGGTTGCTTTTTTTTTTTCCTGTTTCACTTTGGGTTTTGTTGTTGCTGTTTAAGGGATTCTTACCATTATTTCTCCAGAACAAAACTGTATTTAGGAAACTATCCCTTGTCAGTACTAAAGCAGTAGGTCCAGGGCAGCAGATAAATATTGAGACACCAGATGGCTTTTTTTAGGGCTTCATGTCATCCTTCAGGTTGAGCTAATGCATCGAAAACCCTGAATGATAATAGGCAGCATTTCCTTGCAGTGCAGGCTCCAAGCCATTTGCAGCAATTTTTAAGAAGCTGGATGAGTACAAAACAAATTAGTGGAAGGCTGCTGATTAGACTTGTCTTACTAATTAAACTAATGATTTATTTTGGTATGTGAACAGTTTATAAACCTTAACTCCCAGTACTGGATACAGATTGGGAAAAACATTAAGCTTTAATAACTGATAATATTTGTGAGAAAGACAGCAGAAAAAATATTTAGACTTTGTTATTGAAGGCTTTGATATTTATTTTCCTACAGAATAAATATGAGTGTACAGTTTGTATATAATCTGTATAATCATATAATCTATTATAATAGACTAACTAATAGACTAACATATTATAATAGATTATATGATTAACTATAATCAGTTAATGGCAGGTCTGCCAGGAAAATGTTGTTCCCAGCACAGTTGAGTAACTTGAAATGCGTGGGATACTGGTGACCTCCAGCACTTGTAATTTCATGAAACAAAGGGATTTAAACACCTCATGAAATCACCTCACTAAGAAATACAATTGTTTCATATGTAAGAGTAGTAAAAAAAGCTTTAGAAAGAATGTTTGTAGCTAATCCTTACTTATGAAAATAGCTAGGCTTCCCTTGACCAGTCTGACTGGTGACTGCTCCCAGACCTGGTTCCCTCCTGCTCTGCGGGCACGTGATCTAGGTAGAGGAGAGGATGTTGAAACAAGAGTGCTTAAACTTGCATATATGTCTTTGGCCATTGATTAAAAGCAATCGCATCTTGAGGAGTTAAAAGAGCTTCCCTGGCTTTGTAGTCGCTTGCAGTTTCCTTTAAAAACTGTTTCATCGGCACTAAAACTTCCTTGCTAAGATAGTGAATAGTACCTGTTGTGTCACAGCTCCTGTTCCAGGATATTATCTGCAGTTTAGTTATACAGGTTTTCTGATAAAAAGATCCTCTCAGGCTTTCCCAAAGGGTCCATAAGGTGTACTGGGTGGAGTCTTTGGAACCTGTAGTTCTAGGTGTCAAGATAACAGTCACGTCATGGAACTGACACATGATCATCTCCCATTCCGCTGCAGCTCTGAATGTATGTTTCAGCTCTGGGTAGCAGAAGCACCCATTTGAGTATAACCAGATTCTTATCTTTACGAAGTGTTGGAAGTGTTATCTTCACTGTCAGTATAGGTTCACTAAATTCCGAGCTGAAAAAAAACTGCAATAAGGCTGCAGCATTACAAATGACAACTGCTTGTACTCTTAAATGTTTAGTAAGATTTGGCTAGACTCTTGTAGCTCGCCAGTAATGTCTGAAGGAACCACTGTTAGTGGTTAATGGCAAAGCTGGGTTTGTTCTGCATGGTGTTAGTGATTCTGAAGAAATCCCTGAAGAATTTTTACATTGTGTCTCAGGTCCTGGCAACTGGGGAAGGATGGCATAGAAGAGCTACAAACAGGAAGAGGAAATCCAAGTCATATTCTTGGTTGCATCAGAGAATTGTTTGCTAATTTTGGACAAATTCCAGTCCCTTGATTTAAATCCATGTAAAGCAGAAGTGATGAACTGTCTAATCCTGGAGGAGCTCAGGTACAAATCTTTAAAATGTGCCACATAAGTCAAAGAAAAGGATGTGAACTTTTTATCCTTTCAGTTTATTTGTGTTACAGCATCTGGACATCCCGGTGTAAACCAAGACTGTATCGTACTGTAGATACTCTGGACATGACCGAAGGAAAAGCCTCTGTCCCAACAGCTTTGTAACCTGAGTTTAAGAAAAGTGTTGAAAGACCATCCTAGAATGTATAGAACTCTGGAAACTTATAATAAGAGTATCAGTATGATGATGGTAGCGTTAGTGTATTAGCAACATAATAAAATTTCCAAAGTATTTTATCATAGAATCATAGAATTATTAAGGTTGGAAAAGACCTTTAGGATCATAAGGTTCAACCATCAACTCAACACTATCATGTCTCCTAAACAAGAGAGTTCTGTTTAGGACTCTGATAGAAGTTATCAGAACTTATGTGGAATACAGTCAGAGAGTGAAGTGACAATCTGCATATTTCCAAATGTTTCATGATTAAGGTATGTTTTTAAAATCTTCTGTGTGGTTTTGATTGTTTTTATGAAGACTTTGCATTTATCTTTATGGACAAGAGTATTCCTATACGTTTGATTATGCATTCTTGAAAGAGTAGAGTCATCTCTCTTTGTCTAGTCTGGTTTTTGGTTTTGTCGTGCAGATTGTGCGTGGCTCTATCAAACACAATATTGTGGGTAGGGAAAAAGGGAGGGAACCAGATTGCATTTATTTTAATTCCATTGCTTTATAATGTGTATGAAAAAATCAAGACCACATTGTTTTGATATCTAGAGGTCACAGGACATAAGTACAACTAAGTGTACAAAAATAATTTACAGTTAGACAATAAGAGTCTAGTCTTGTTATGGTTTTTAATGTTCTTGTAATATTTAATTCCAATATTTATTGCATAGTGGGAATTGGAACTTTGTTATAGTTTCAATTGATCTCATTCTTGAAAGAAAACTTTAAAGACAGATATTTGGGAGTGGAAAAAAAACTTAGAAAGGATTAGTCCATCAGCAAACTCAGATTTAACTGGATGTGATATAGCTGCTTTAAAAGTAAAGGCTGAAGGGAAACCAAAACCATACTAATCCTAAGGCTACTTTAGGCACCATAAAATAGCAGATGGGGAAAGAAAAAAACCCAAACAAATCAATGCAGTTGTCTTTGTGATTGTAATGAATAAGCCAGAGAGATCAAAAGCCATGAGGTGACTTTCCGAAGACTGAAATTAAGTAAACATTAAAGACGGCCTGAGAGAAAGTCACAGTAAGTAATCACATTATATTTGTATTGTGCTTGATTTTAAAACCGTAATTCCTGTTGCTCAAATTGAAGCCCTGCCACGTTTGGAGAGTTTGAACTTCATCATACTGTCTTGGTCTGTTGCCTGTATAAGCTCTTCAGAGTTCAGATTGTGCTAAATGCTGTACATTATTACATGTTTGCAAGATGTTTTCCACTACACCTTCCTGCCCTCCTTTTTTCCTGGTTTTCTGAATAGCTTACAATAATATTTAAAAACCCAGTCACTTAAATTTCCAAATGCATAGAGGGAAAAGAACACAACTAGGCAGCGTTCCTATACTCTTCCCAGGATACCTGTCCTTGTTTCCACTGCCTCAGTTCCTTCTTGCCCTTTAGTTTGACAGGCAGGTCTCAACTCATCCATGCTGGTTTCTTGCCTTCCTTGCCTGATTTCTTATACCCGGGGACTGAGAGCTCTTACCGTCTATGGAAAGTGTTCTTAAAGATCTGCTGGCTCTGTTCTGCTCCCTTTTCCCTGAGGGCAGTTTCCCAGGGGCTTCTATTGACCAACTCCATGAAAAGCTGGAAGTTTGCTTCACTGAAAATCAGGGTCCTGACTTCATTTTTTTGCCTGACCCATATCCCTCAGGACTGTGAACCTCACCAGTGCATGATCACTGCAGCCCAGGCTGCCTCCAGTCTTGACGTTACCAGTTAGCTTACTTGCATTGCTAACCAATAGATCCAGTATTGCATTCTCTCTGGTAGGGCTGTCTATTACCTGGGTTAAGAAGTTATCCTCAATGCATTCTGGAAGTCTCCTGGATTGCCTACAGCTTGCCGTGCTACTTTTTCAGCAGATGTCAGGGTGGTTGAAGTCCCCCAGCAGGACGAGAGCCTGCGACCATGATGCCTCCTGTAGCTGGAGTAAGAAGGCTTCGTCAATAGGCTCCCTTTGATCAGGCGGTCTGTGGTAGATATCAACCACAAGGTTCCCTTTGTTGCCTTAGTCTCTGATTCTTACCCATAAGCTTTCAACCCACTCGTGGCTATTCTTCAGAGAGAGCTCTTCACACTCTATCCATTTCTTGATGTAGAGGGCAATGCTTCTGCCCCTCCTTCCTCACTTTTCCCTTCTGAACAGCCAGATCGGGCTGGCTCCAGAGTGGCTCCCCTCAGCAACTGACCCTTCCTTTCTGTTACAGCGCATTTAAATCTCCCGCCATTGCTCTGGCAATGCCCAGGCCTTGTCAGCATCTCCCACAAGAGCTGCTGGCTCCTGGTGGGTCTCTCTGCTGCTCTGGCACTTCCCAGCTTCGGGAAAAGCCCCTGTGCACTGAGACCTGCCGCTCCGCTGTGGGCTGGGCCGGCTCTGGAGCAGCTCGCCTTGGCGACTGACCATGTATAAATATGTGTAAGGTTTTCTGTAGTGATATTTCCTTTGTACAGTCATAGTGCTCCAGTAGTTCAGAACTTGAAACTTGGGATTAAGCAGACTTTCTGATGCATCTCCACGATCTTTCCAGAAGTGGAAACCTCTGAACTGTATGCATTACAGAAACTTTTTTTTTTTTTGCTTAGATTTTTTTCCTCTTGTTCCATAAGCCATCAGGAATGGCCTTTTTCACCTCATCTTGTTGCCCAGACTGCTGATGTGCTACCTCCACAAACTGTGGTCATGGGTAAATTTTTTGAAAGGATAAATTTGTCTGTTTTGATACTGTGGACCAAGCATTGAGAAACAGGTAAATTGCATTTCCCTTCCTCCTCACTGCCTACGGAACGGGTGACTGTGATGCCTGACTCAGAGCTACCGGACCAGAGCCAGGCTCTCTGTAACGATCAGTCTCGCCTGGCAGAAGCAGTGAAACAGTCTTCCATTGCTTTCCTTAATGTTCTTGCTGAGGTTTGTGCCATGCAAAAGATGAAGTCTGGAGGATGATCAAAATGCAGAAGGAATAACAGGGGCCTGCTGAGGTCAGGAAGTAGAATTGGGGCAGTGAGCTTGGTAGGACCTTAAGTAGGCCCCATTATGCAAGCACCTTACCTTATGGTGTTTAATCATGCGATTGCCTTTCCCCACCCCCAGACCCTGCCTCATTCTGTGCACAGAACCTGTTATAAGAATGAACTGAGCCTCTTGTCCTTAGGATCCTTCTGTTTGCAAGATGTGGTTTGGTGAATTTGCAAGCTGTGCAGGAATGTTTAAAAAAAGTGCAAGACAAAAGAGAATCTCTTAAGGCAGCTGAATGCTATTCTGGAAAAGTGGATTTTATCCTTACAGCTGTCACAAAGGTTCAGCATGAGGTTAGTTTAATCACTTTAAAACAATGCCTGTCGATATTTACCAACAGTATGCTTCCAGCCTGCTGAATATCCTGGGGTCAGAGTACCAAACTACTGCAATATTCAGTGAGAGCCAGGCTTTGAGTAGTTGAAGTTCCACATAAATTTTAAGTAGTTGTAGTTAAAATCTGGTTCTAATGTTTCACCCTAGGAACCTAAAATTGGTGGATGCTTTTTTGTGTCAGCCCACCTACCTATCTGAAAAAGAGGGATGATGACAGAGTTTCACAGAAGCGTGAAAGAAATAAGTACATTCAGATACTGTACTGATGAATACCTCAGAAAACCTATGAGGAAATGGACTGTAAATTATTACCACTGGTCTTTAATACTGCTTAATAAATAGGACATAGGAGACAAAAAAAAATAATTAAATACTTGCAAAGTGAGTAGTCGGCTATGTTCAGGTATTGGGCAGGGGTCCTTTAATTACGTTCTCACATCATAACTTATTCATAAAGACTGACTCATTCTTTCAGAATAACCCAGTTATGGTTTTGTAGGCAATCTCAGTTCTAGCAGTTCCCAGCTTTTGAACTCCTTTGTAACTTAAGTGCTCTGAGATAGCTCTCTCCAATACCCACAAAAAGAGTGTGGGTAAATGTATTGGCTTTGTCGAAAGATTAGTATTAGACATGCAATGTCCAGTCCGATGTTAAATACTGAACTTTTTAACACACTTGCACATTACTGATGAACTTTAAAAAAGCCATGTGAGACCCTCCGGCAAAACCCCCGTGTCGCACATGGAAGCTGAGAAAGGGATGGGCTGTCAGTGCAGCGACAGCCTACAGCTGTCAGCCGTAGCCTCCGGATCCTCCGCTTGGGCGAGTTACACCCAAGTTATGCCCAAGCGCGCTAGACAATCTTTCAAAGTAGTTCTTTTCAAAGCGTGAAGGTATTCACTTGTCACGATCGCTTCTGCTAACGCTCCTTCCTCTCTCGCCGCTCCTCCTGCCTTCCCCCAGACGCCGCCAAGCCCCAGCCCTCAGGGTACGGAGCTTCCCCGCCGGGAAGGGAGGACCGGCTCCCGGTGCGCCGCGCGTCCGGCGCCGCAGACCCTCCTGCCCCAGGCTGAGCCCGAGCCCCGGCCCCGGNAGCTCCCGGCGGCAGGCAGGGATGCGGGCTCCGGGCAGGACCGCCTTGCTCCGGAGCGGAGTGCGGCGGTGTGAGCCGGGGCAGCTGCGTGCCGGCTATAAAAGGCTGCTTTCTGCCCCGAGCCGGGTCCCCCGGAGCCGGAGCTGAAGACCACGCTCTGCTGTCCATCCGGCCAGAAGGGAGGAGCCGCCGCTGGAAGACTTGGGGAGAGCTGGGACCTGTCACTCGGGTGGCGGAGCGCAGACATACGGCCACATGCAGAGGCAGAAGGAACCCTGGAGTCAGGCTGTCTGCTGGCCTCTGATGGGAGACCTCCACTCCGCTCCTCCAGGACTTTTCTGCTCTAGTAGCTTTAATTTCTCTTTGAATTACAGCACTTCCTAGATAATTTAATCCAGATCTGAAGAGTTAAAATGGCAGTGAACTGTGTTGTACGTTATTCCAGTGGTTAATTATAACCAGTGCTGAATACATGCAGTGTACCTGTAGTCTGAATTTGCCAAGCTTCATCTCCCAATTGCTGCTTTTCTTGGAGGGCTAAAGAACAACTAACTCCTAAACTGGTTATGGATATTTGTAGCTTGATCAAAAGAACTTTTTAAACTTCCCTCAACCAAATAGAGTCTTATACTGAGTATTTTTTTGCACATTATATAATCTTCCCATATTTTTTCCATTCCCTTTCCAACTCTTGTATTATTTTGTAAAACCTACAACTAGATGCTATACTGCAATCACAGTTTCATTTCCTCTCTCAACACACAGACAATACCGTTTGCTTTTATGTGATTTTTTTCCTTGCTCATACATTCCGAGTATTTCATCAGACCTTTTATTATTGCACTGAAACCAGTGTTCAAGCGATCACAACCTCTGAAATTTTGGGTATCAATTTTTTTGTATGTGTTCTGCTTTATTTTCTTTTTTTCTTTTTTTTGGCATTGTTACATTCCAGGATATGACCCCCCCGGATCTCACTGAGGCCTATGCTACTAGGATAAGGAAGGAGAGATAAAAACAAAGGGTTTTTTATGGAACTTACCAATAACTTGTTCTTGGTCATGTCATCTTACTATTGGAGAGCAGCTGGTAGGTTTTTTTGTAGTGAATGGTATTTTCATCAAAGAAATAAAACAGTTTTTTTCATGTGCATACTGAAGGAAAATTCTACTTTTGCATTAGAATTCTCTGATTTCTGCATTACATCATTCCTCTTTAGTCAGAAGAGAAGCAGAAAATCGTATGTGGTCTGATTCCACAAGACAAAAAGCATGCACAGACAGATCAGATTTGGTTTTGTTATGTTCTCATTAATCCACGCTCTATGAAATGTTTGTGTTGGCACTGAAGTTAGGGTAGCATGGGATAAATGTGGAAGCACATCAGTTTAAGGTAGGATATTGATACGCCTTTGTACACCTGATACACCATTGTGCAACTACATGCAGAACACCAGAAATGGTATGTTAGTGCAGTCAAAACTGTGCACAGTGCTTGAACAAGCAGAAGGGATCATGGTATGAACTTGACAAACCAGAGGAAGGTGGGGTTTCCAGCTCAAGAGCTTGTATTCTGCAAAAGGTTGAAAGTTGTTGGAGGCTTGCTGTGTGACTGTGACTTCCTGCTGATCAATATCAAGTAGCTTCTGATACACCATGCTATGATAACGTGGCCAGCTAGGCTTTTGGGTGCTATGAACATAGTGGACCACAGCTACCACTCTGTGCTTCCCAACAGAGATGGTCTAGAATACTGGTGAAATAGGATCTGTGGCAACTGTAAATGTTGTCAATGACCCTGAGAAGTCTCAGTAATGTACAAATCATAATAGAAAACCCATCTATTTGGGATAGATTTTTTTTAAAAAATTTTTTTAAAGATTTCGTTGCTACTGCCATCAACTGGGTCAAAGCAATTTTACTATTACTCATGGAGTCACATCGCTAATTACTGTTACTCTATTTTCATACTGTCGCTTATACTTCATTTGTTTACTGACTCTTCCGGTCAATAAGTCACACCTATTAGAACGTTTTAGTAGTGTTCAACAGCAGTTTAGTGAAATTTCCAGTTGAACAGTATCCCATCCAGCATACCATTGGATATGACAATGAAAACAGTACCCAGGGGAGCAACATGAATTACATTTCATGTTTGTTCTTCAGGAGACTGATTGATGCAATGCGTTAGTGCATTAGTGCAATGCGTTAGATGCTGGATTAGTGCAGTTGATACATTTTTCTCTGAAGGAAGGAAAGCAATCTAAAAACCATTAAAAAAATCAAGCGAGATTGAAATGTTCAGACTACGGCTGCTTCCACTGGAAAGTAGACAAAGATGTGGAGTGACAAAAACTGTATGAAGTGATGAAGTAAGGAATGCAAGTCAGGAGTTCTATTTCCTATGAGTTGTAGTAAAAGTACAAAGGAGAACACCTAGTGAAATTGGACCGAGGCGGAGAAACCTGATAGAAGGAAATACTTCTATTGAGGGTGAGCTAGGTTGTCCAGTTAATTGCCATGGCATATGGCTAAGAAAATATACTAGTAGCAGATTGGAAGTTAATATGTATTACAATGATATAGTGATTTTTTTTACAAGATTTAAAATTCCCTTTAAATTTTTAAATAAAAACTATGTGGCAGTGCAGTCCTGTCATATTTGCTTTTTGTAGTGTTCCTTTTCTTTTGTCTGAAGCATTTGGTAACTGGTACAAGTCATGTGGCAAATGGCATTTTCCTTCTTACTGATGAATTCTTTCTTTTTGTCAACCGGAGCTGTGCACGGGCGGGGAGAAGCATTTGCTTTTCAAATATACTTTCTCAGACAAGGTTGCATGTGCTCAATGGTTGTTTTAATTAAGTTGTTTTCAATTCTGAAGAATAGATTAATATAATTGAGACACATAGTTGTACTGAGGAACATTCTTACAGCATAACAATATCATGGTCAAACTTTTTAGTTTAGTTGTTAAAGCCTGGTCTCTCAGTGTCTGTGATTCTGCACATGCCGGAAGATGATAGAATATATTAATCCAAAATGTTAAAATGTTGATGGAAAGCGCTAAAATAGTCTAAAATATGGTTAACATAAGTGCAAGTTATCCACTTCCCTGTGAGCAGGTGAAGGTAGTGATTGTGAGAGCAGTATAACAGTTTATTTACTGCTGACTAAACAGCTGCAAAGCTGTGTTTTTCTATTAATAGAAGAAGTTGGTTCCATTAACACCTTTTATTTAGTAAGAGCAGTTATTTTTACCAAGAAATGAAAAAGCACTGATCATCAACCTTGGTCAAATTTATATATACTCCGCACTTAGCTGTTATGAAGATCTGTAGTAATGATGATGAGTGGAGAAGTACTAGGGTCTGTAGGTATCTAAGCGAAGTCCTACAAAATTAGGATCCTTCTGCATTAAGCATGTGACAGTTAAGCTAAATGACATATTTGCTGCCCCACTGAATTAATGAACTAATAAAGAATGGTGAAAGAAATTATTTTCCCATTGTTAGAGATGGGAATGGAGGCAGGGTGTTTTGCTTAGTGTTATACGATGGCTATAGCAGAGCTGGGGAAGTGCACCTTGGGTTCTGCACCCCAGCTTAAGTCCCAAACTGGGTTCTTCTGTGGCACTGACCTGGAGGAAAATCAGCAAAGCATACACATGCTTCACTGTGAAGGTATCAGAATAATTAGAACTGAAGAGCTGCTTCCCAGCAGTAAGCCAACTGACTATTTACTTGATTGCTACACTTGGCAAAAGTCCCTAAGTTACCCCTCATGTTCTGAAACATTGGATTGGTACACAGGTTTGGAATACATCCCGTACAAGTGTATGTCCCTCCAGACACTGAATGTCCAAGTAGTATACAAGCAAATTCCTTATCATCATAAAATAATCCCCAGCCTTACTTATTCAAGTATTTGTTTGGAAACATTCAGGGCCTTTGCTCCCATTTTATAGAGGTCTGGATGGCTTTCTTTTTCATGTCTTTCCATCTTCTCTTAGTTCCTTTTCACAACCAATGCTTCCTGTTTATCAATGTTTTCTTCAGCTCATGTTGTTGGGGATGTTGTTCCAAAAACTACAGGAGTTATAAAGCATAGTTTGGAGAGACAAGCTCTGTGTGGAAGATCAGAAAACATTCTGCTAAGCTGTTTTATAGTATTGTCCAATGTACTGGTTATTATCTGAAATCTATTTCTAGCATACAAAACAAAACCCAACTTTAAGACTAGACCAGCCTGTAGTATAACTTGTAAAGTCTTTGGTAATAGTAAGCCTATGAGTAGCATAACAGGTTCTGAGGGAATTTTGGGAACCATGTTTGTAGCATTGTCCTTTATATGCCCATTGGCAGCAATGTTATTCTGTCTGTTCTGCAAAAATACTGTGTTGGCGCGTAGCTGCCCATAACAGAGAGTTGTGTGCTGGAAAGGTGGTTATTAAATGTTCTTGAAACTGGTTTACAGTTACAATGTATGCAGAGGAGCTAAATTACTCCTACAGTTTTCTCTTTTCATCTGTCTTTTCTTGGTTTTGTTTTGTTCTGTTCCAGATTCTACCCTCTGCTCCTTAAGTATAATGGGTACTAGTGCAAAGTGCATCCCGTGCATACAATTACCCAGGCAAATCACAAGACTGCAAGTATGTTCTTGGAGTATCATGTATATACTGATGCAACTCCGGAAATATAGCATCTCTCTTTGAGCAAAGCCACAGACCGGAAGATTCTGTGGAAGGACTCTATAAATAATTTCTGGCTTGCTTAGCTCTTAAGTTTCGACAGTCGTCTCTGCCTTCCAGAAGATTTCTTACACATTGTAAGGCAGGTTCTACATTTCAGCATTTGCACCCAAAAAAAGACCCAGGGCCTGTTTCTTCTGGAACTTAGGGCTACTTTTTATATATAGAGAAGAAGAGACTTAGCAATGCAACTCCTGCGTTTTTGTAAAACAAAATTTGAAATCTGTAGCGTTATCTCTGGAAGGATGTTTGACTTGCTTTCTTTTATACGTTACATCAACTTGGATTCTTGAAACAGCTGATGTAATGACCAGAATGATGGGATAGACTGACCTCTCAGCAGGTCTGTGGGTGGTGATACCAAATTGGGGTGAATGGTTGATACACTGGAAGGAAGGGCTGCTACTCAGATGGACCTAGTCATACTGAAAAAAAGAGCTGTTAGGGACCTCATGAAGTTCAGCAAAGGCAAATGCAAAGCCCCGCACCTAGGCTGGCATAACCCCATGCAGTAGACCATGTTGGGAACCGACTGAATAGAGAGCAGCTTTGTAGAAAAGGAGCTGGGGGTCATGGTGGGCAAGTTCAATGTGAGTCAACGGTGTGCTCTTGCAGCAAATGTGTCCAGCTGCATACTGGGCTGAGTATAACTGGTAGGTTTGGAGGGAAGATTCTTCCCCTATATTTGACACTTGTGAGACTACATCTGGAGTTCTGTGTCTCATTTTAAGAAAGGCATTGACTTACTAAGGCAAGGCTAGTGAAGGCCACCAAACCATTCACAGGGCTGCAGCTCATGACATAAAAGAAGAAGCTGAGAGAGCTGGATTTGCTCATGTTTTAATAAGATGATGGTGAGGGGAGGTCATACCGCTACCTACCGCTTCCTAAGGGAAGGGTGTAGGAAAGATGGAGCCAGATTCTTCCCAGATGTGCACTAGAGCACAAGTTACAACATGGCAAATTAAATCTGGGAATTTTTTTTTTTTCTTCTTTTTACAAAGGATGGTCAAATACTGAAACAGCTTGCCCAGAGAGGCTATGGAAACTCCATCCTTAGAGATATTCATAACTCAACTGGACATGACCCAAAGCAACCTGCTTTAATGGGACCTGCTTTGAGCAGAAAGCTGGACTTGCAGACTTTCAGAAGTCTCTTACCACCTACGTGATTCTATGATTTTTGTGATGTGACAGCGCATAGCTTCAAACCAGTAGTTCTACCCTGCCAGGTAAAGAGACTCCAATACCACTCTTCCTTTTGCCTAAAGGTTTTCATGAAACTATGCCCTGCAGGTAGGGAAGGCAGTAGACCTGTTCTACTGCAATAACAAATTCATTGATAATTATTTTTTCCATGTATCACCAACTAAGCTATGTAAATGCACAGGGGAAATTGTCTGCACCGAATTCAAAGAGAGTTGAGACTTTGCCTACTTTTATTATCTAGGCAGATTTGTCATAAACAGAAGCAGTGCCCTTTTCATAATGACTGACTTTCCTACCATTTTAATTCACTGTTCTGAAATTCCAGTTCTATGCCTTTCTCCTTATTGACCATTTCTGAATCTTCTTCCAGTTCTATTTTTACTGAGACGGGGAGGAAGCTGCAGAATTGCATACAGTTTTCAAGGTGAAGGTAGACCATGGATTTACAGACACTCTGCAGACTACGTTCCACTAAGAAGGAAGAGACAGAGATGCACATATTATGATTTTGTGTAATTTTTCCTTTTAATATGTCTACTGGCTCTTCATTGTCTCTAAATGTTTTAAATTGCTTAAAAATAAAATGCAGATTTTTCTTATCTGTTTATTTGTTCCCCCCTTATTGTTTTGTTCTTCAGCCTGTCAATGGTGCAACGCCCTATTGGTCTGGTCTGCTGGTGTTACAGATTTCTTTCAGGGCCTGTCTGTTCATGATGTCTGCTTCCTCAGCTGTGAAGGGTTTTATGGCAATTGGACACTTGGCAGAGGATAAAACCCCTATGTTATGTGTCTATCAAAGGAAAGGTGAGTGGAATGTAGCCCTTGTCTAATCAGCACAAGAGCTATCTATCTTCTAACAGCATAAATGCCATCCAGACTGCTTTGGGAACTGGGAAGTTACTGAATGTATTGTTGAGAGACAAAAACCTCTGAAAGTACTGAGCGACGTGGAACGTTGGGATTAGTTAGAGAACTGAGCAGGAAAGAAGTGAACACCAGAAATCTGGTATCTTAACACATGTGGGATCAAAAAGGGACTTGATAGTGCTGAAGAACTGAGTATGTGTCACTTGTCAAGTAGGCTCTGCATATCTTTGCTGTTGGATTGTCTCCCATCTTGACTCTTTGCTTTTGCAGTGTGGTTGGGATGAAGAGTAATTGAACCAGAGAACTGTCAGCACTAACATCATGATTTGCTACACCTGAAGTAAACCAGATATGTCCAAATCAGCCAAAAGTTTTAACAGTTATTTGCTGAGGAATATGCATAGAGTGTAGGTGCACAACATGCAGGTCAATGTTCAGTAAAATGTTTGCTTAGCTGCTACTGTTTTGCCACTAGTTGCTGTTTTGATTTCCAGCGAGAAGCAAGCACTCTCATCTCAATAGAAGGGAAGAGTTTAAATGCATTCTCAAATCTGGGCCATCATGACAAACATATTATTACGTTTTCTATGTAGGCCTATTTTCCCCTGCATTTGGAAGGCAACAGATGCCATGGGTACTATATAATATAAACAATTTAGAACAATTTATACATCCTGTAATTATAAAGACTTAAGCTTATGCTTCTTTGCAGTGTCAATTACTGGCTTAAGAATATTTTTTCCTAAAGTTAAGAAAGAGTGTTTGATTCTATAGGCTTTATTTTTCCTTAAAAGCGATCAGTTATGGACAAGAAGACATGTTCAGGATGCTTACAAGCACAAGACTTGTAGGCTCATTGTCAGAAAAAGTTAAGAAAACAGTTGAGTCTGAAGGTAGCTGCTGAAGGGAAGTCCCAGTACCTTGTAAATATGACGGTGCTCAGGGAAGATAATGATACTTAACTCTTGCAGAGTTCACTGAATCTTCAAAGACATAGAAATGTTGCATAATTTCCATTGTACAGATTGAAAACTAGGACACCAATGGGTTTGGCAGTCTTAAGACCTGGTTGGTTTTTTTGGTTTTATTTTAATACAAGGAAGATTACTTGATCCAAATACATAAATTGCTTCCTTGGTTTAAAATAAAACTGATTCCTAATGGTGATACTGTATTTACTGAATTTTGTAGAGAGCCATCTAAAAAAACCTCATCTACAGGTCCTGTAACTAATAAAATCCATACCATCCTAAACACATAGAGGGCCTATATGCTTTAAAATAGCGTGCGTGAAGCATCTTGCTCCTATGTATAAAGGAGAAAAAGTTTTAACTGCATATGAGATGCCATTTTAAAATAAATACATCAAATGCCATGAACTACCCCATTTGTACTAGCAGTGATGGAACTGTGATTCTCTTTGCATTTATTGTACA
>WEKW01021885.1:1115-16845 GCA_013389905.1 Sula dactylatra | reverse complement strand
AGGAAAAGATGATAATCTGATTATTTGGTAATTTAACAAGATGTGTTTGAACACTGGTACTGAGTATGTTGCAAGCATATGCCACTACAATATCAGATGATCACAATGCTAATCTTCTAGTTAGTTCCAGAACTGATTTAATTGCATCATTTCCTCAAATGACAATACCAATTTCAATAGCAATTTGGTTGTCCTCAGAGATCACGTTAGCAGTTTTTATGCTAGCCCACTTCTGCTAGGCTTGCCTATAACATGCTCTCTCAAAGTACCCTGCATTATGGTATCACATGGTGCAACACCAACAGTCAGCCACCAAGAGCAACTGCAAGATCACAAGCACCATGGGCAGAATAAAGAAAAACTTGTTTTGAGAATTTTGGAAACGCTAAGTCAGCAGTATGATTAAAGTGTCCAAGAAATGTTCTGTAAGCTTAAAAAAAAAAAAAAAAAAAAAGGACCAGTACACTAAAAAGTAAGCCCTTCAGAATAGGTCAAATGACCCTGACATCAGCAAGTGAATTTCAGAAGTAGGGTAAGCATGGCTTCTCCTTCCACCCTAGAAGCCACAGATGCCTGATCTTTGAACTACGTATTCTAAAGCTTTTTACACACTGAAGGAGATGATTCTGCAAAGGCAAATGATGAATTAGATGACTCAAAAAGGTATTTTGCAGGTTTTCATTCACACTGGAACCAAATGCTAGAGAGGAACTTCAAATGTCTGTGGTTAAGTACTAAACGTTTCTGGAGATATACTTAAAGATTTTTCAAATTTAACCACACTTGGGTCTGACATATGGAAGTGCAAGAGGCACTGTTTTATCCAGATATTTTTCTGTCAGATGAATGAGACCTTTTTTTTCCCTCCAAATCAACCCAGTCCTTATTACCATGAATCTCTGCCAGACTTGTATCCCCCCTCATGGGGTGGCAATGGGAAAGAAAGGGAAGAAAAGGAAAAAGGGGACATTACTGCCAAAAATGGAAGGAGGAAAAGGGAAAGACTGGATAATGAAATAAACCTACCTTCATCTTTTCCTTACAGAAGAAAGCACTTCAAGAAGTTAGATGTTAGACTCTTCTCTGAAGAACTAGAAGCCTATGCGAACATGTATTTTTGTGATACGTACTAAGTTATTGACCCCATATTGCAAAAGGTCAAGAACCGAGATAAGTTTCAGGGAGGGAAAAGACACACCTTCAACGCCACTTAACAAAATCAAAAGATAAGCAGAAGCCAATGGACTCTCACGAAAAGCAAGAAATACCACAGGCTTTTAGAGGAAGAGTTACTCGGAAATCAAAAAACAAACCCTGGATGCTTAGAAGAGAAATGCTTCCAAAGCGAGGCACGTGAACATGGGATGCTCCCTTCCTCCCTGCAAAGTAAGGAACTTGCACTACATAAGAACAGTCTTCTGCATATCACCAACAAAGGACAACTCTACTCAGTGTTTGCTAATCTAAACAGGATTACACCCCTCTCCTGCACAGAGGAGGTCAGGGGGAAGAGAAAAGCGAACCATCTTCTCCGCATGTTCGTGTCCCAGAGAACCATCTTCTCCGCATGCGATTGCATCTCCAGAAGCAGAGCCAGGATCAGCGCTCAAGCCCACCCTGATCACATCTAGCTTTTCCGTCCTTTTAAAGCAACGGTCTGAAATTCAAGCCGAGTTTCGTTTTTGTTTTTTTCTCCTCCTTGTGACAAAACAGAAACGAAAAATAAAAGCGGGAGGGGTAGGGAGAGGAAAGAATGTAAAAGCCTCTCTGACACTAAAAATCTTATCCCCAATAGTCGCTAGTCCGAGCCATGCCACAGCCTCCTCCACACCCGCAGGGTTTTGCATGCAGTTGTGTGAGGTGCATAAAGAGCCTGCCTAATGAATCAGATGAAGAGGGGAGTGAGGGAGAGAAGGGAAGGAAAGGGAAGGAACAACCTTTCTTTTCTCTGCTCTTCCTGGGGATCTGAAAGTTCCTCCTAACAGGCAGGTCTTCTGGGGGCTTAGGGAGAGGGGGAGGCCCCCGCAACACACCGCTGGGCGGCTGCTGCTGTTGTTGTTCATTTGCCGTTGAGATGCTGCTCCTGCGCTGGCTGCTGCTAGTGATGCTGAGGTTTGGGGGGACCTTGTCCTCTGCAGCAACAGCAGCCACCAGCAGCGCCTCCCCAGTGCTACTGCTCTCAGAGCGTCCGCCATTTTGTGTGGTGTCCTCAGCGGCTCCTGCTCTATTATTCTCCACCCTGAGGAGGCCCGGGCTGGTCGTCTCCATCCGCTGCTGCTGTTCCGTCTCCATCTCGCCACCACGGGGGATCGCGGCATCCGCCAGTCACTCCTGTCGTCGAAAAGCGAGCACGATAGCCCGCGCCTTCTCTTCCTCCCCCACCAAGCTACCCCTTCCCCAGCGCCATGCACCACCCGCTACCGCTATTGCTCCCCCTCCGTCCGCTCGCTTTATGGCAGCCCCGCCGCCCCCTCCCCGCTCTCTAACATGGCGGCAGCACACCAGAGAGGGGGCGGGGCTGGAGCCAGCCCGGCTTAGCCAATCCGTTCGCAGCACAGGTAATAAGCGGTGGGGGAGGCGCTCGCCTGCNGCGGCGGCTCCGCCTGCCGAGCCGTGTTTAAAACGGTAGCAGCAGCCGCTACCGGCCGGGCGAGGCCCCGGGCTATCGGCGGCGGCTGAGAAAGGCCCATCCGCCCGCACCGGCAAAGATGGGGCGGAAGACGCAGCTCGCTCGTGTCCCGCTTCCCTCCTCCCAGCGGCGAGGGCGCGCAGAACGGGCGGGCTCCTTCCTCCGGCTCTGGAGAGGCCCGAAGCGAGGTCCCGGCGCGGCCGAAGGTAGCGCTGGGCAGGGCTGGTCCCGGTGTCCGTCGCCGCTTCTCGCGGGGATGGGGCCGCTGCTGGGTCCACGTCCCCGTTCTGCCGGCACAAGGCAAGAGCGGGTCTGCTGTGCAGGCACTGCCGCTGGGGAAGAGGGCACCGAGAATTCCACTTGAAGATAGTGCCACATGCTTCGATCTACAGCAAACAGAGAGCACGTCATCCATGCGATGCAGTAACGGGTGCACTGGTTAAGAGTAGTCTTTCTGGAAGCGTGTGTAGCAGACTCACCCTTGCCCAGGCAGGAGCCCCACGGTGGCATTCAGGCCAAGTAATGCTTTGCCATCAGCGTTTTCCTGGAGGTTGTCTGGGTGGATAAAGATCCAGCTGCATAAGGCATGCTCTGTTGTGTCTTGACAAAGTAGCGTAGTTACACGAAGTCATCTCAACGAACTCCCAAGAAGAAAAAGCAGCAGTGCACTGGGAGTGCCAGCTATTGCTTCTTCCTCTCAAATGTAGAGTTGTTTTCAAGACATTGGCCAAAATGACAAAATTTCTCCTTTGAGGAATAAAAATAAATTATTAACCATGAAGGACAGACAAAAGTCTTGATACACTGTAATAGAATTCTTGGATAGTATCATGATGAATTAGAACAGCACCAAATAACCTTTCCTTCCCCTCCCACCCCAACATCTCCTCTTTATTGGGGGGGGGGATGTACAAACACTGACAAACTACTTCTGTCTTTGCACTAATGTGTCTTTAGTGTAAGGAGTAATTCCAATTAAAACAGTAATGACAGCTCTGTACAAACACAATACAGTTCTTACTGAATCAGGTAAAAATATGAACAACATCTCATCAGTAAGATAAAGAATTACAGATTAACGGAAGGCAACATAATCCGTTATTCATATGTCAAAGAGCACCATTTTTCAAATGCAGTGAAACTGAATGCTATAAGTGGTTTTGGTGCTACTAGTTAAGTCAGAGACTGTTTTTCCAGCAGATTTGCTAAGTAAACTAATGAACTAGTATGCTGGGATGGTTACATGCAACACGTTTTTTCTTTTGGTGCCAGAGCTGAAGAATAACGTGAAGCTGTTGCAAGTTCTGTTTACCTACCAAGAAAACATAATGCTGTATTTATGGACATAAGTGTGATATAGCAAAACATGGAAAGGTGCTAACTTAAATTACTCCTCTGTCACAAAATCATCGTTAAGTCTGTTCTATATTCTGTAATTAAAAGAATAAGGAGAGTGCATTTAATCATTGTGACCATGGATGTAAATCAGCTTTTAAGGAAAATTAAGGCTTTAAACATAATGCCAGTAACTGGTATTTCAAAACAACAAATAATAGAATTCCATCACATCTACACAGTTCTTAGGTATTCACAGATTAACTTTGTTGGATTCCTCTGCAGTACTTTAAGGTGTTGCTACCTCATATGTTGTCCATCTTACACCTGTATTGGAGGCCAGTATGGAATCAGAAGGTTAACATTTATTTGCCTCTGCCTCCCCTGCTGCAGAGCTTGTAACTTCTGGTAGAAGAAGGGTGTGAATAGGTGAAACCCAACTGAGCTGAATGATTTGATGTAATTATCGATAAGGAGCAGAATGAAGATCATCACAGAGCATTAAAATGGTTAAGTGCCTAATTTTAAAAACCCATAGTGCCTATCACTTTCTAGCTCAGCAGATCAGGTAGCTTCTTGCTACAGTGGGAGAGAGCAAAATGTTACAGCTTCTCTGCTCATCACCAAACCTACTGTGCACACTCAGTCCAGTACTTCCGTAAATTGGCAAAATAATTAATGGGTTTGAAATCACATATCTATAATTTCAGTTGTAGAAATTGCAAACAGTGTTGTCTAAGGAAAACTCATGTACAGAGTTTTTTGTCCTGTGTGCTTACTTGGTAGTTGTGAGTTTAGATTTGTTGCCATGTTACCTAACGTGGGAGGTTGAACTCTGCTGTGTAAATTATCAGCAGTCACAAGTGCAGTAGCTGCATAACTCAGAGTAAAGCCACACTTTACATTTGAAATATAACGGTGAAATTTTAGCTCTTTTACTCAGGATAGCAAAGACCTTTCTTTGGCAGCTCTGAGGAATGCACTAATTTGAAAAGTGCCTGCTGAAAATAGCTCATTCTTGCAGTGCCTATGAAGAAATATGAATACAGGATGTTTAGTTTTACAAGTAACGAGCAAAACATTAAAAGCCCACAATTTGTTTTCTTTGTTAAAAGTATACTAGTGCTCAAGAACTAGTGTAGTTATTTGACTAATGAATATACAAATTTGTTCACTTATTCCAATTATTTAAATCCTGATAAATTCGGCTATTTATATTACGATCTCAAAAGTAGCTGCTGAGCTTAAATGCAAAGTTTTTCTTATGCAAGGAACAAATATTTTAACCTAGTCCTTTTATTTTATTGATCTATTTTTAGATTACTCGTAAGTCAGAACATATGAGTAACCTACCAACTCACATACGGTCTGGTGCTAATGGTAGCCTCCAGGGTTAAAAGCAGATAAGTTAATAATTATTAGTTTCTTCTAAGAAGTCTTTGGGGTGTGTGCTTGTTTTGGCTGGGATAGAGTTAATTTTCACCATAGAAAAGGCCTTCATGGAGAAGGCCACACTGGAACAGGTGCACCTCAAAGCGACTGTGACTGTAGATAGGTCTATGCCATAGCAGGTGACACCCCTGGAGAGACTCTGGTGTCTAGGTAAGGCTCCACTTAGAGCAGGCGCTCCCCTAAAGGACTGCAGTCTGTGGATAAGCCCAAGCTGGAGCAGGGGCAAGGGGAGGAGTTCATTGCAATGTTAAGCACTATGGTCTGGCCCAAAGGGACCAGGGGTGGAGACTGTAGTGGTTCTACCTTTAAATTGTTGTAACCTATGATGTGAGTTGCATGTTATGGGAATTGCTGTAGCAGGAACCACCTGAACCAATGGAGAAGCCTTACAAGAAGCAGTGTAAGTGTAGCAGTGACCTGACCCGGTTTTGGTGCCCAGTAACTCCAGACAACACACCACCTCTCCTGTCCTGAGTGACCACCAGAACAGATGGAGCCCAAAGTCATGGACTGAATGAACTCAATGGACATTCTATGGACATTTACAGATATTTTACAAGGGTGATCAATAGATTAAGGGAATGATATCCGTGTATTATATCAAAGGATGGAAAGGGGAGTGGTGGTTAATAAGGATGTATTGGATAATGTGGGACCTGAGCATGACGTAAATGGTATGGAATAAGGGGTGGAGAATGTGCCAATTTTGGCTGGGGTAGAGTTAATTTTCTTCATAGTAGCTAGTATGTGACTATGTTTTGGATTTGTACTGACAACAGTGTTGATAATACAAGGATGTTTTCATTACTGTTGAGCAGTGCTTACAGTGTCAAGGCCTTTTCTGCTTCTTACCCCACCCCACCAGCGAGTAGGCTGGGGGTGCACAAGAAACTGGGAGGGGACACAGCTGGGACAGCTGACCCCAAACTGACCAAAGGGATATTATATATGATGTCAGGCTCAACATATAAAGCTGGAGGAAAAACAAGGAGGGGACGGGACATTCAGAGTGATGGCGTTTGTCTTCGCAAGTAACTGTTACGTGTGATGGAGCCCTGCTTTCCTGGAGATGGCTGAACACCTACCTGCCAATGGGAAGTGATGAACGAATTCCTTGTTTTGCTTTACCTATTAAACTGTTCTTATCTCAACCCATGAGTTTTCTCACCTTCACCCTTCTGATTTTCTCCCCCTTCCCACTGGGGGGAATGAGTGAGTGGCTGGGTGGTGCTTAGTTGCCAGCTGGGGTTAAACCACAACAGGGAGCTAGCCAAGTTTAAATAGGGTAATTAGGAGCTGTAACTATAATTTACATAAATTACAGAAACGTAACATCAAACATATATCTAATTGCAGAAACATGGTGTTCAATTATCCAGGGGTAATAAAACCCACAAACCCAGTTTTCAACCTATGGATAAATTAAGACTGTCTCCCTGAAAATTTGTTATCCTGCCTCTGTGAGGATTCAGTGGTGGTAAAGAGAATATTACACGTGAGTTGATATATCATCAGAATAATTTTGCTGTGTTTTACCTCGTTCAAATAGAATTTTCATATACAAGGAAAAAAAATAACACTACATCGGTATTTCAATTTAGTCTGTGTTGATCCATTATACATCTCCAAATATGTCAACCTGTTTTACTATGTGTAAATTGGCAAAGCTGTTAAAAATCACTTCCAGGCTGTGTACGTTTTCAATATATAACTAGTTCAGTTGATCACTGTTAGCATTTGATTATATCTGGCTTGCCTGCATTCACAAATGAACAGTAATTCCACAGAGCTAAGCTGGTGTCCCCACTCTCATTTTACACATACTCTTTTCTTAGCTGTAACTTCTGGGAACATATCTAATGATACTTTTGTGCTGCATGAATCTAAACCATTCTATAAAAGACTGGAAAAATGGTGTTGTTTTGTCTAGAAGAGAGGATAAATAATAGCAGTTATCAAATATGGAAAATGCTGTTGTAGAAGAGGAAATATTCTCTATGTCCTTGGTGACTGGGATGAGGTTTAAGTTGTATCAAAGGAAATTTAGGTTAAATGTTAGGAAAAAATGTCCAGCAGTAGAAGTTAAATACAGGAAGAAATTCTTTGGGGACACCTGTGGGATTTCTTTAACTGGTGTTTTAAAGTTAGGTAAGACAAATTTTTTCCAGAAATGGGTTCACATTTATTTAATGTAGGTCCTTACAACATATTGTCTATTGTCACTCCAAAAGAATTACTGAAAAAATGTATGTATGTTTTGGGCAGGGTGAAAGAATTTTCAAAAGAAAATGAGGTCTTCCAGTAGCCATTAAGTTAATATGTATAAACATAGTAAGTATATATTACTTTTTTTTTCCCTTAAGACATAATTATATTTCCTAAACGTAATTTTAGCATGTATATATATAAACATGACATTTATTCCCTTGCTCGTTTGAATTATCATAGCTCTATTGACATACTGTTCACATTAGATGAAGACCTATCCACAGTGAATAACCATATGACAGTAACATTTCAAAGACTTTAGAAGAAACAGAGTCTAAACTGCATATCTGCACTGTATTCCAGTAATTCTGGAATGGAGCCACTT
The DNA here is from genome assembly GCA_013389905.1 of Sula dactylatra. Classification (NCBI taxonomy): domain Eukaryota; kingdom Metazoa; phylum Chordata; class Aves; order Suliformes; family Sulidae; genus Sula; species Sula dactylatra. Next base: position 8,836 of record WEKW01021885.1, on the reverse strand, counting down.
TGTATGGATCAACTACAGAGCTGTTCCAGTAAATTCAAGAAGCACTAAAGAAACAACTACAAAAAGAAGGCAACAGCGTGGGGAAACTACTCTCTACTAAAATTACCCTGTAACTGTGAGAGGTACGCTTACTACCACTTTCTCTCACAATGAATACTGGAAAACATGCTAAAGCACATGTTTACGATGTATTTAGATGTTTTCAATAACGAGAAATACAAACATCATAACAAATACAAACAATGTATGAACAAGTCTTGCTCATTTACCAAACATACAAAGATGTATTCCTAATGTACCACTTGCTTTAAAAAGACATTTCTTGCAGCTGCACAGAATTATTTTATGTATTAATTAACATAAGATTGGGAGAAATTATCACAAAAATTACTAAGTACTATTTGGTAAATGATGTAACAATTCTGTATCACAGTATCACTATGAATCTTAAATCCAGATAGATATAAAATAGGTAGCAAGAATCTCAGCTCACAAAACAAAGGTTCAGTGAAAAATCACCATAATAAGAAAGTAGTTGAATACTCTGAAGTAAAAAAAAGTTATAAAATCTGTCACCTTATTGTCTTTCTAGTTTCTGGTTTCTGTGGTTTCTGATATTTGCCAGGCATTCAACCACGTCTCCCTGGCATGCACCAAGTGGTTTCCCACCCAAGTACAAAGCAGCTGCAGATCCCTTTGATTCTGAAATCAGATGATAATGTAATACATTAGTAATACTGATTTAGATCAGATTAATAGCCACAAAATTTAAGACATTTATAAGGGAGGGTTGCATAAGGCTCCATGCTCAAGGAACAAACTTGGGTGCTTGCTACAGACATTACCTCGGTATTCTTTTATGAGAGCAAATTTAAAAATGCAAAATATTGTTACAGTTTAATTTAAATAACTAGAAATTATTATTTTACTTTCAAAAATTAGTTGTGATGCAAAACACACCTCATTTCTTCAAACGTTTAAGTGCTGATTTTGGGCAAGGATATTCATGCTGGTGAAATTTTAGATGCCAGGAGATCAAAGATAGGAGAACCGTATAGTTAAACTTTCTTCAGAGACCATGCAAAGAAAGGCACCTTCAGAAAACTCAGAGACAAAACCTAATTTACACACTTGGAAAAAGCTTAAGTATCATTTACCAGCCATAGAGAAAACACATAACTGATAGTAAAAGGTGAGACAAACTGGGGAAGTAGTCTCGACTTGTCTGCAAAACCAGGGGTTAGTGGCAGAAATTCACCAACTACTATTTTAAACAAATTTATGATGCACAAGTGAAAGTCAGATCTACTTGTATTTTTTTTAAATACTGGCTTCCGTTTTATAGTTAGTAATACATTTAAAATCTTAAAATATTTAAAGTAATCAAATCAGCTCTAAAAATATGCAGTTATTTCCAGTAGATGGCAGCAGCAACCCATAGAACAGATTACAGTATTTTAAAAGCAGTATTCATGAGCAAGCATTAAATGTGGAAGAACTGTCCATTCTGGAACTGGAACTCTGTATTCAAAGGAAACAGTTCTTCTTCCATGTGTGTAGAACTCAAGTTTCTGGCTCTGTTAGCAGACAATCTTGATTCCCAGGATCTAAGTGCTGGACAGTGTCACCATAAAACAACTTTTTCANAGATTCTGACAACTGATTACTTGGTACTGAGCTTCTCAGACTTTAAACTAACTGTCTCATAACAGACTTCTGTGTTCCAGGAGATAGGTCTTGCATTGTTCTTTTCAGTGCTGCAGACCAAATCTAGGGAACCAAAGACCACACAGACAATCCAAAGACCACAGACAATTTTTTTCTTTTTTTGGTAGTTTCAGAGGACCCATATATTTCAAAGACTTCAAGGGCATTCTCTTTGCTTGTTTCCTTCTCACTCAAGACAATCTATGCTTTTACCTTTATTACTTCTGGTTCATCAGATCTTTCCACAAGCCAAGACTACACTGGCTGTTCTTACCAGAAGTTAAAGAGCGAACAGGTTGATAAGATTTGTCAAAAAAGTATGAAACTATCACATCAGACTACTGACTTCCTGCTCTTGAGAGCAAGATGCCTCGTCACTCACTCTTCTCCCAGATGGTGAGAATCAGAGTACTCATACCTCAGATTTAGAGGAGCTGAAATTTTTTTCTGTTTACACACTCCACCTGTTGTCATTCACCTTCCTGCCATGGCACTATTCTTCCATCTGAGACATGAGTGATCTAAGATCCCTTGGAGGTCCAATATTAAGATTACAAAGCTTTGAACCATCTCATTAGTGGAAGCACTGTACATCAAATGGTGGGTGACCTGAGAAATCAGAAGCAATTTTCTGTGTAAGAATCATGCAGAGGCCTATGTGTACTGCGTGGCTGCAGTACGCATGCCAGTTCACTGCTGCAGCTTCTCAGACTCCATTCTGCTAACACCAACTGTGATGATCACTTTGACATACTTACTTATATTACATTTCCTCTTTAGTCTGCTTTCAGCATTTTACCCATCCTTTTTGGTACATATTATTGTCCATGCCCCCTTCCCCCCCGCAATCAAAAGTCAGTCTTTCAAAAGCAATAGCATTTTAAAAGTACTAGAAGCAAAACAAGCTAACCAAATCCTGAATGATATTAGGATTCTTAAAGTGGAAGTCTTATTTCTCAAGATGATTTGAAAAAAACATCATTAAGCTTTATTAGATCAAATCAGTTGCTAAGTGCATGTCAGCTACAAAGCAAAACCGAAACAATTGCACTGCAGTATGTTGAACATGATGCTAAATGAGAGTACACAAATGTACATTATTCTTCTGAGATTCACTGGCTGGTTGGTGGCTTTTTACGTGCCATAAAATTCGTCAGTGTTTTGGAATAATATATATTTAGTGGAGCCAGCTTTCCCACAAGGAATCAGGAGAGAGAAACTGATGGCAGGACATTAATTTTTTGTTCCACCTACTTACTGAATTGATTATATGATACAAAACTTTGGGGAATGTGCTGAATTGAGTGCACTTGTTTCTTCATTACTATTTTGTATCTAGCAAATTAGATCCAAATATGTAACACTTATACGAGAAACAAAATATAAGCCTTGGTCACATATGTTAAGACTCACTGTGCACCACTGAAATCTTTTTGTAGTCTTCTTGCACAAACAACCAAACCCACTAAAAACCAGAATGGTTTAATGTAATTTATTTGAAATGCTTCCAGAAAAGTTTAAGCCTATTATTAAAAAAAAAGTCAATACACTCATTCATTCTTTCTTCTCTGTCTGAAGACTTTACCATGGTGTTCACTCTTTCTAAATGTTTTGCTGAACAGGTTTTATGAAAATGATTCGTCATCTAATATGCTTTCCTATGCCTGCCTTCTGCAGTTTTTTCCTTTCTCTCATCTTCATTGGCATACTCATTCAGCTCTAAAAATGAAGCAGTTGAAATAAATTACAAAGCCTGATACAGAAAAGAAAACTGACTTTTTTGAAAAACTATAAATACAGAAATATGTTCTATAGGGTAAAAATGACATTTGTTTAAAAATAAAAATACCTTGTTTTATATTTTTATCATCTTGTCACACTGATTTCTGTAATGCACATCAGCGCATATATATGTAAGATACTTGACATTTACTATTTTCTGTAAACTTGTAAAACACAAGAAAAATGTTTTTGGCAATAACTTAGTTTTTCTACTTTTGTTGATGCGAGTCCTTTGCACAGACTATCTTGTGGAATATGAAGGATCATTTAAATTTATTAATATATCATTTTCATAGCTTGCCATACAGCACTGGCATTATTTCCTATATTGATAAATAAAATATTACCCAGGGATTCCTGAAAAGTAACAGGATGTTCAACTGAGTGTTTTAGACTGCATTTAAGTGACTCATCTGCTTCTCATTATAATGAGTAGATTAAATCAGCCACCAGAAAACACAGTAACATTTCCAATTACAGCTTGAGATTAAAGGCAACAAAAACTTTTAAAACAAAACTTGAGAAAAATATAAAGGATGTAATACATCCTAAAAGAAAAGCAATTCCCTTTTTGTTTAAACTTTCTCTACATAATCCCATAGGGTACTTGTAGAGCACCATTTGTATAAAATTGTCACTTAGTTTAAAAACCAACTACATGTAATTGTAAACAAACATTTACAGAAAATTAAATGTTTTAACGTTAGTTTAGTGGTGTTTAAAACCAACAGTGGAGGTCAGTGAAGTGCAAAATGCTGAAGAGGGCCTATTCACAAGCAAAAGCTTTTTTTCATTCTTATCCTGTTTGGGATAAAATATATATATACATATATATATATATATATATGGCACTGAAAGCAAACTATCAGCTTATTTACAAATACCCAGTATTCTCAGCATTTCATTTAATTCAGTGCAGGCTGTAGAGGTTCGGTTGGGTTTGATTTGGGTTTTGGGTTTTTTTTTTCCCCCCAGTTCATTATTTTTAGCATTACATGCTTTGATAAATAAACCATAGCACTATGCTGACCACTTTAACTGACCAGATTTTAATAAGTTTGGCTGCTGAATCTTAGGACAGTGCTTCCTTTTGAAAAATGAATCCCTAAAGAGCTACTAGTTACGTGGCCCACTGTTTATAGTTGTTGCTGATTTAACATCGCAAGAGTTCAGATCGGTTATTGCAAGATGTTTTGGTTTTTTCCAAGAAACTATTTTTTCCTTCCATGCCTTTATGAAAACTTATGATCTTGATACCTATCCTGGAACTCCATATTAAGACCACATCTTCAGCTGCCCTATTAAAGGCCAAATAAAGTACTTGAAAAATTATGAAAATATTCTTTATGTAACGCATATATAAACAGCAGTTTAGAGATTCTGTTTACAGCAGGACATTGAGAATAACCGGTCAAGTACCTCTTTTCGTCCACTTTAGATGTTTATGGAATATAATCACAGGACATGAGTTGCAAGAGATTCCAGCTTACACAGATCGGCAGTTACAGGACTACACTCATAAGTACGAATACAAGGACTGCATTGACATCATCACAAAAAATATTTTAAAAGTGCTTCTGCAAATGGTTCCATGTATGGAATGCAAATACTGTACATGTAAGAGACAGACTTTCTTCCATGAACTGTAAGTTTTTGTCAAACATTGGTTTCTATTTGCTTTTCATTTTCACAAGAGTTTGTCTGTTCCATATGTTCACAGTCGATGCTGATCTCGCTGGTGTCCATACTACAGTCTGACTCACAGTCTGATTGGTCCATTTGCTCGAGCGTCGTTTCTCCCTGGGGTACTCTGCTTCCATTTGGTGACAAAACAAAATGTGCTTCTGATTTCAGCACGCCAGCTTGGCCTGCACACGTAACTTTTTCTTTGGCCTGGCGGATACAGTTAAGCCACTGTTGTTTGCTGAAGGAGTCATTGGCTTGGAGTGAGTGAGTCTGGCTTTGAGATCCATTTTTGAAGCTGACTCTAAAGAAGTTTTTGACTGAAAGAAACAATACATATCAAAACACTGAATGCTTTGGCTGAATAGATTTTATAACCAAAGACTATATCTAAATAACAGAATCTGCAAAATCTTTTACTTACAGTGTTTTCCTGCCATGTCTCAGACCAGAGAGAAGAGTCTGGGTATCTCTTTGTTTCGTGGGGCAAAAACAGAACACCACAAGCACTTCTAATAATTTCTTATTGCTGATTTAAACAATTTTGATTCTACCATGCATGAGATACCCATAAAGCTTTAAATGAATCAGCAGGATTAAGGCTTCTCCTGCACTTGAACACCTCTCCTCCTACTTCTCTGCAAAGCAGATTTCCAGAACCTTCTCTGAATACTGTGCCTTGTATCAGCCAGAGATTGCCTCATCTCTTCCATTCACTTCACTAATAAAGCACATACATACAAAAAAACCCTCAAAGTTTTCACAATTTAAGTGAGATTTGAAGGACCCTTGTAATAGTCCTGGTTTTGGCTGGGATAGAGTTAATTTTCTTCCTAGTAGCTGGTTACTTTTGCCCTTCCAATTCTCTCCCACTGTAGGGAGGTGGATGAGCTAGTGGCTGTGTGGTGTTTAGCTGCCTGCAGGGTTAAACCACAACTTGCTTATAATTCTGTGGTTTTGCCACTACATTCTACATATTCTGCCCTTTTCAATTCAGTACAGAAGCAGGTGTGTGGAGAAATCTCGTAATCAATATAGTGAACTTTGAGAAACAATCTAAAAGCAGCAAGTTACAACATAATAAACCAGTTCGAAATCAAGATGTTGGATATAGATAATGCGAATTTTAGAGAAAACATTTTGATGTTTCATTGGCAGGTGTTTTAAGGTTCCAGTGATCCTATATGAGCAAATAAAAACCACTGTAGTCATACTTCTCTCATTGTTGCTGAATGCACCACGTATGGATCCACCCAATCGCACCTCTCCATCTTGCAAGTCTTCTAGCACAAGCTCCCTCACTGGAATTGGCTGCCGATAGAGCTGGTAGCAGAGCTGTTCATTATGGGTGATAGCTCGAGTAATCACCAACACTTCTTCAAAGAGGAAGACATGCAGTTTCTGTTAAAAATTAATAAAGTATTATTCTTTTTTCAGAACATCATTAAACCAAATTTGCTTAAACTCTAGTATGTTATAACCCTGTGTTTTCAACAATCACAGTAAGGATTCTTCTCCCACTCTTTAGAAGTCTTATGGCACAACAGCATATTAATAATATGTAATACAACAATTTAAAAACTTCTAAAATTATTTTTCCTGTCCTCGTCTCAGCTTCTGATTTGATGATCCTAATGAATCTTTTTAGTGTTGAGGCCTTGAAATGTGCATGACATTTCTAAACTCTTTACAGCAGCATGCTTATACACATTCTTTTTTCTAACACCCACTTTAACTTTTCTCTACTGTCTGTGTTCCTAAGAAACAGACAGTCTTATTCATACCAATATTTTCAATGAACAGTTATGAGGAATCTTTCTACAATTCACATGCTGCTCACAGTCAGCTTCACCACAGCTCTTTGAAGCTCAGGAAATTACTTTTTCTCCTAGGTGGCACAAGTCACCTGTTACCGTCTTTAAATTATGTTCCTCCTCACACTTTGCAATCTCCAGTGGCTTCTAGTAATAAACAAACTGAAATTTTAAATTCATTTCAATTGATATCATGCATTGAAATTAATTTTTTGTTTTTCACTGCCAAAATTTTCTTCCCAGTCACAAGTAACTGTTCTTTGCTTCGAAAGCTGACCTGACTAAATCTAAATAGACACATTATTTGCAGTTTTAACACAAAAAAGATCTTCAGATCCACTTAGCTCACTGTCCCATCTTCCAGTAGCTCATGTTTTCAGAAAACTATAATGAAGGAGATACTTATAGCAGAAGCCTTTCCCAATATGCCTTGGCGGTCTTCTGATACTGAGAAAGTCCATCGTCATTCTATTTTTCCACAACAGATGCCTCACCTTATATCCATAAATAGTCCAATTTTCTTCCACTTGTGCCTCTCTAAGTCTTTACAGGACACACACCTAAAGTTTTTGTTTGTTCCTTATTCCACAGTGCTGTCAACTTTCGTATTAACAGTGACTCTATGCATAGTCTGGTAAACAATCTATCCATGATGTGTTTTGGTTTATGTGTTCAACAAATGGCTACCTTCTCATATGAATGAAATATGGGAAGAAAGCAAAAATGAGTGCGATT
>WEKW01021882.1:0-13699 GCA_013389905.1 Sula dactylatra | reverse complement strand
CCTGTCCCTTTTGGTAAACCTTAAACAAAGTTCTTGTGCCTGTGCCTCTCTTGACACACAAGAAGTTGGATTCACTTATATTTCAGAGATGGAGTAGCAACTGAAATTGTGATCTCATCAGTAATTACAGTAAAATGTAATAATGAAGAAAGTGTGATAAATAAGGTATCTATGGAATCTGAAAAAAAACCAAAACCAAACAAAAAAACAAACAGACTTTTCAGCTTACACAGAGCAAGTGTCTCAGAACAGCACAACTGGAGGTACCAACACTCAAATGAAATGCACAACTGATATCCAACTGGTAGTGCCTACATTGCAACAATGGGTAAATACGTCCAAAGTACATAGGCTGTCATAAAAGTTAGGGATTTTTTTGTAAGAAAAATACCTATTTGCAAATTATAACTATTAAGTCAACAGTATCCAGAAATCACAATGCATTTCTGCTCCTTATCCCTGCTGAACACTATACAAATGGTTAGGTTGCTTTAAAAATCCTTCCCCTCCCACCCCCCAAAGAGATACTGAATGTGAAGTGACTGATTTCAGGGGTCTAAAACAGGAACGCAGATTATTTGAAATTTTAGTACAAATACGATGTCTCAAGGAAAGAAAAAATGTAAACACACATTTTCAAATTAAAGGCACTGGAGGCACACAGCTGCAAATTAATGTATCATTTAAAATTTTTGGATTATATTATAGTCTGTAAGCATAGCAGACACTGTTTTTAACTTGCAAGAGCAAATTTTGATTTACCTGAAAGTCAGCACCTCCGTGTGAAGTTAAGCTCAGACTACTTACACATTGTGTTTTAATTACTTTATTGGAATCAAGCCCTTGTAAGTCTTTTTAAACAGAATTTTGTCCAGAGGGTACCAGATTCATCATTCCCTTGGATTTTAACTAACATAAAATGTTCCATAGAGGGCTGTTTTGGTTTTTTTGGTTTTTCTTTCCAAAGGGCACCACACACATTCACGTATTTTCAGTTTTTGTTTAATTAAAAAAAAAAAAAAAGCTATGATGACTACTCAATTCCCTAAAAACAAACAAGCAAACCCCCCCAAACACTATCGGACTTGAAATCATAGGCAGTGTTTTCATTGGGACTCTCTTTACAAAGCTCTCTGAAGATCAAAGAGGTCTCACTCAGACAGATGCATTTTCATGCCAATGGCTAGCAGAAAGAATAGCCTTCAAGGAAACTGCTCAGTGAATCCCTAAGTAATCAAGCAGCAGAACAGAGTATAAAAACCTTCAAAAAGGTCAATGGATACGGAAAAAAAATCTTGACTATTAACTTAAGGGTTTCTTGGTTTGGGTTTCTTTTGTTTGTTTAACTGCATTACCCTGGAGTTAACCACTGACTGTGGAATTTGGAGATATTTGGCAGTAATTTCTCTAAAATAAAGAAATGTGTTAATGAAAGTAATAACTGCTGAAAAAGAACAAGAACCATGCAAATTTCAAATCACTGCACTGTTTCTGTTCAAGATAAAATGCTTTTGTTTTTTATTTCTAGCACTACTGCTTAAGCAAATATTTAAAGAAAAACAGCAAAAATCCCTCAGGATATTAAGAAATCAGCTGAGCAGATGATTAACTTCCTTATGCACTTAATATAAACAATTAACAAAAAATATACAGTGCTTCATAAAAATTGATTAAAATTGTCTTTTTGTACTATAATGGGAATCTAACAAACTAATTCTAATCACATATCCACTCTTACAATCTGAATGGATCTTATTCTTAACTATCTCATATGTATTGCACTATCATTTATTCTTAGGAGGCTCACATGTGTTGTTTACCTACTTCTCCACACAGAATTTCCATGTGAGCATTTATGCACCACTTGTGTCATGATTTTCTATGTATTTCAAACTTATCAAGCCTACGGCAATTGTACTGTGTTAATGGCCTGGTCACACAAAGTAATTCTGAATCAGTTCTACATGTGCCATGAAGTTGAACTGAGCATGGACAACTGCCAAAATCTTGTTCTACAAAAACATAATTTCCAAATGGAACAAGAGAATCGGTGCAGCACAACCAAGCGTGCAGGATGCTAGAATGTGTCTGTGCCCTTCATATGGGGCCAACAAAACAAATGGCATTGAGATTCTCCTTAAGAAGCTTATTTACTTTCCTTGCATTGCATATATTATTATATGTTTGCTCCTTAACTGAAATAATTTTTAAGTTTTCATTTTTTCACATAATTCTTTTCCCCAAAGTGAGTTCATACAACATACATGCCTATGATTTATTCTAAAGCTCTGTCGTGATGAAAGGTGACCTTAAACCTTCAAGATCAGCTCAACAAGCACTGCAGTCCTATTAGCTCTAGTCATATAAGCACCTCCAGCTTCCTCCCCCTCGCTGCCCTTTTCCTCTTCGGATGTATTATGAAGGGTTCTGCAGCAAATTTTTCATTGAAACACCAGAGTTACACTTAAAACATTGAAGTAATACCTGAATTATGAAAAGGAGTACTTTTTCTAGCACCATTTAAGCAGATAAATGAGAGGAGATATCTGTACAGGATCCCTGGCAGATCTTGAAACTCTGTACTATAGGTTTCAAATGAAGACAAAGCAAAGTGCTTACTAAGAATACCTGGGAGTTTTAGACTATTTTGTATATAGGCCAAAATGTACTTGATGAGGTTGTAGTTCTTTACGTCAATCCTAAATTTTAAAAAATACTCTGTTACAACAGATTTAAAACTTCTTAAGCTTACCTCAACAATATTAGAACAGTGGTTTGTCCCTTCATTCCACTGCCCATACAAGCTTTAGAGATGAACAAAGCATTAAGATAATGTTCTTGATGAATTTCAACCATGTAAAGAGCTTACATGGCTTCTGTAAACTCTGGTCGTCAGATAAAACAGAAGACTTGACTGTCACAGCAGAATCCGGCCAGACTTATGTCTCAGAGCTTAACCAGCGGGCCAGGTCTCCGTTCTGGCTATACTATTAAATGAGAACGGTCCAGGGACCACAGCCCTAAAGCAACATGATGCAGGCTGGCTCATATCCTCACTGCATCGACAACATGTTTCTAGAGCAGAAGGGTTATGTTACATAGCACTGGGCTTTGAATCTCCCTGGGCTTACTGTAGATGCTTTAAAATATAATCTTCTGTGTATTTTTCTGGTCAAAGTGTGTGAAACTGTTTCAGAGTATTGGTTTTAGGGCCTGGAACACAATTCTTTTTTGCTTGCCTGAAGTCTGAAATAAGGATGTGATGCTAGGGTTTTTTTGACTGTTGTATTACATTTTGCTCTATAATGTTAGTGATTCAGGAGGAATCAGGTCTGGCACAATGTGGGGAGCACATGAAGAGAAAAAGATTTCAACAAAAACCCCACTTGTAAGTATTACTAGGGAAGTCCAAAAAACCGTGTACGATGGTTCAGAATTAATTGCAGCACTACTATTTATAACACATCACTTTCATCAGAAATGCACTCCTACATTTCAGAACAGACCTTTAGTAAACATCATGCTTCACAGTTAATTTTAATGGCAAGATTGACCTCGTTACTGAAACAGCGCACAATCTCAGGTACAATCCACAAAGCACAAACTCTATAGCTGCTAGAAAGACTAAAAAATCTTGGTACAATTCAGTCAGTTTTGAAAGGAATTCTCTTCATGTATCTAGCATTCAGTACTTTTCTTCTAAAATATTCTTTAGATCCAAGATGAAAAACGAGATAATATTCATTGTCTTCAGTGATATTTCACAGAATTTTCACTGGCTACGCACTACAGCGCTGGGAAACCAGCAGGGCCTCCCCATCTGAAAGGTTCTTATCAAGACTAACAAATGTTTTGAGCAAAGAGAATCTCTGCCATATGCATGGTTGACTTCGTTGTTCACTTTTTAATATTATACGTTAACACCAGCTCTGCAAGACAGTTTGCATCCTTGTTCATATGCCAGCAAAGTAAAAGAGAAATTAAAGCAGATGCTTAATGAGTGTTCTCAAGTTCAGCAAGGACATCACTGATATTTATTTTACCTTCCAAATACTGTTCCCTAGCTGAGGCTGCTTCAGGGTGTGTAGCACTTGCTCTTTGACAGACTGGAAGCTGTGAGCTTCAGGGGTGTGACGGGCAAGAAAGTTGCCTTAGACTATTCTGAAGTTTGAAGAAACTAACATGGCACTCAGCAGTACCTTTGAGATTCGACATTTCATCTGGTTCTGGAGACCACTACTTTAAAATAATAAAATGTATACATGTACATGTGCCTCTCTGCTGCTCCAGCTGCTGGATTCTCATTGTGTGTTTACTGTAGGCTATCCCCCTTTCGAGTCACAGTGCTTTCTGCTAACTGTGTGCCTCAAGCCCTGTGTCATCTGTCCTCCTTCTGTGCTCCGCAAACCAGTAATTAACCCACAAAACATCTTTTTCATAGCCCAATATGAACCACTCACAGTCACGGAGCTCCTTCTTCCCCAAAACTGATGGCATTTACCCCATTACATCACATTTCAACTAAGAAAACATGCAAAAGAGAGGCAGCAAGTGTGAGAGAACAAAAGAACATTAGAGAAAGAGCATGAAAGAGAAAGAGCAAAAGAAAGCGCATGAGAAATCTGGGGGGGGGGGGAACATTTTGTAGCTAGATTAGGAAACAACTGGATGCAAAAATTATCTCATTAAATAACTGATACAGAACAACAGCTGATCTTTTAGGGGTTTCAGAGCATCTTAACCAGGCTCAGTCAAATGAGTACAGAAAAAAGAAGAAAAAAAAGAATCAGCAACAGCTCACTTAAAGAATTCCCAAAACAAGCAAACCACAGTCAAGGCAGCAAGAAAAAGCATAGAAGTTCCTTATCTCTTCCAGCTTGATGGGCTCCTTCTGCATTCTAATATTGGACTAAGTCTTGAAGGAAACGATGTCACAGACTTCAGCTAGAACAGCAATCCTTCCTGGGCCGGGGGAATGGGGAGGAGATACCAGGAGCTTTAAGTACCTTATTTCAAAACACAAATTCATAATCTCCTTCTGATAACATATCCCATTGCTTATCCTCCTTAGCACAATACAAGGACTTGAATTACTATCTCCCGGGAGACTGAATAACTTCTAGTACTCTGTACTTGTGGCAGATGCTAGGGCCACTGTCAAGTGAATGAAAATTAGCTGCTGTCCTGACCACCAGTACCAGAGAGGAAAGAAGAGTTCTAACAAATCCTTCAAAAAAGCACAGAAAAATATGCTTGAGAAAGTGGGATGACAGGTTGCTAGTGAGTGAACTCCAAGTTGATGACTCACACTTTTTCCCCTTTGATTAACTTGTTTTATTTATGTTGAAAAACAAAAACTGTATTTTGCTAGATTATGCTGATTATTGCTATCCCATTACTGCTGAGTCAGTTGTCAGCTCACAGTCCTCAGATAAGCAGAAATAAATAAATCAGGAATACACAAAGAAAATCAAAGAAAAGAAGCATAATATAGCATGGGAGTGGAATTTACTGTTCCCCCCTAGGACAAATCTCTGCCATGATTTTACACAGGCTACAGAATAAAGGAACTTGGGAGTTTTTCCCTGATGTTCTGTTTTAAAGTTGCTCCAACAATGTACAATATGATAAACTGAGTTTTTGAAAACTCAAAGCAACATCAGTAAGTTTGTTTGTATATGTTGTAACAAATTTGACAGTAGTTTGACTTTCCAGTTACTTCCTTTTAAGTTTTAATCAAACCATCTAAATATTTTAAGAGTTCAGCTGTAATGTCATCTTGTCACATCAACATGCATTTCAAAATATAGATAAGTAAAAACTATTCAGCCCGTGGATCTCAGCTTGCTTGATTAAACTTCTTTTTTAAGCATATCCATCTTTTGCTCAATCTCCAGTGAGCGTTCCTTTAGTATGCTGGGTAAGAGGACACAGCAAGACATTAGGGAGTCTAAGGAAAACAAAACAAGAAAAAAGAAAACCCCAACACACAAAATACTGAAATACTACAGGAAAAAAAAAAAAAAACAAACCACAAAATACCAAACCCACAAGCAACTGCAAACCGTTACCCCTCAACATTCTTAAAATATCACTCAAGTCTTGAAATCCCAAAGAACGTATAGCAATTTCCAGTCTTTCTGTAGGGAACACTTCACAGGGTCCCAAAAAAGGCAAGAGAAAAGCACATGCTAAGCATCAACTCATGTCATTTCTGAAAGGAACAAGAACAGCTAAGAACCACTGGCCTAGTAAACATGTCAGACATTTATTTCGGGAAAATACCAAGTTTAAAAACTAGAATTTCAGTTGCACATTTTAATGTCATTGTGCGTTTATCAATGAATATGCTCAAATACTAATACATGCCACTTTACTAATACGAAAGAAACTATCAAGGCTTAGTATTTCACAGAGGGAAAAAAAGCAGAAAAACAACACAAGACTGTTCAATGAAATTATGCTCCATAAATAAATTTTGATGAGTTTCTAATGACAGGCCATAAGTCTAAGGAGTCATAACAGCCTCATGAAATTGTCAAATAATTCATTTGCATAAACTTGTATCCCTCCAGCTCATTTAAAATTAACATTTGTTAACTTTAAAACCTATAAAAAGCAAAACCTGAGGAGAACATACCACTACCATAAGTTTAGACCAACAGTCGGGCTGCTCTCAGACCATGTCTGTCTGTGACACTTTTTGTGAGCAAGGACTACAGCTCACAGGGTCCCAGAAATGTCTGCTTTCCTGGCTGTCATTACCAGCACTATTATTTTATTTTGAACAGCTACATGTGCAAGATGAACAACTGTAGGACTAAAGGATGAAGCAATTCCTTTTTCACTTCACTGTCACCTACAGCCTAGAACTCTGCAAGCCACAACTGCCTCCAATGTCCCCAAATCTCTTCCTCATAATTCATAAAGATACTAAATAATGCCCTGAGTCTGCTAGACAAACTGTGTATTTCTAGAATGCATACACATTCATAAAAGGTGAGTATGTTTTTTGTTGAGTTTAGCTACGCATTCTTATGAATAGCCTAATAAATTCAGCATGCAAGGCCAATATTCTGAAAGTCAGTGAGACTCAACAAGAAACAGTGAGTAACCCATTTGTACCACAGCACGTAAAATACTTAAACCTAGAATTTCTCATACTGTCAATATGGTGTATTAATGGTGGGTTTTCTAATTGACCAGAAACAAAGAAAATACATCCTTATTTCTTCAATAACCATTTTGCTTAAAAAATTATATTTAATTCTTAATGGTATACTACCTTGTCTGAGCTGCATGATGAGACACACACACTTCACATTCACTTGAATTTTTCCTTCAAACCTCTTGTAGCTAGAAAGATTCCTTTGTCAGGAATCAAAGGCTTCCCAAAGATCAATGAACTCAGCACCAAGCTTTTGATTTGGAGATATTTACCTACATATTAACAAAGGGAAACTATACAAAGCACTGCTCAACAACAGAATACAAAATATGCAAAGCCAGCTTATTCATTATAGAAATAATGCAAGTTTCTCAATGCAAACATTTTGTCAGAAAAAAAGCCTTACACACAATTTGTTTCAACACCAATAAAGTTAACAATATCTGATGTCCATAACATCTAGGGTCAGTATTTCCACGGTTCTTGTAAACTAGAATTATGATATTTACATCCCACTTCCTAGGGAAAGAGCAAGATCTTATAACCTATCCAAAAAAATCTAAGACACACATTTCTGTTTAGAACAAAACCAAATCCTGCCAGCTGTAAGGCATGTGCATCTCCACTGAGGCAATTCCAGTGAACTAGACAGTGGACTAAGTATATTACATGTGATCTCTCTGATGCTTAGTTATGTTGTTTATAAAAATCAAAGATTGGGGTTTTTTTCTGTTCATACTTAAAGTTATGGAGTTGACCCCAGCCAACAGCTAAGCACCCACACAGCCACTTGTCACTCCCCCCACAACAGGATGAGGGTGACAATAAAGCAAAAGTGAGAAAACTTACAGTGAAGATAAAGAGAGTGTAATAAGTGAAGGAAATGGGGAAGGGGAACAAACAAGTGACACAAAGACAACCACTCACCACCTCTCCGAGCAGACTGATGCCTCCCCCAGTCTCTAAACAACAACAACTACCTTGGAAGTCTAACCCCCACACTGGGGTTTTTTTTTTTTTTTTTTAGGTTTGGGATGTTTTTGTTTTTATTGCTGAGCATGAGGTTTTATGGGATGGAGTGTCCCTTTGGTAAATTCAGGTCAGCTGTCCTGGCTGCATCCCCAGACTACAAAGTAAGAGAAAGCCTTGACACTGGGCAAGCACTGCTCAGCAACAGCCAAAACATTGGTGGGTTATCAACACCGTTTTATCACAAATTCAAAAAACAGCACCACCTGGGCTGATATGAAGAAAGTTAACTCCATCCCACTACCCAAAAATATGGGGCATGTTATTAATACATAATACCAAAGATAAGAATAGATCTGTTTAAAATCCTCCTTCCATCTGCCTTGTCTATACAAATGTCAGTATTTGCTGTGAATTCCACTTGTCATAGCCAAACTCTATGAGAATTTCTTAAATCTGAAAAGAAAAATTCTTAGGTTTAAGTAAAAACTTCTATAATTTTAGTAAAAACCTTCAAGGCCAAAAATACTTTAAAAACATCAAGAATTCTTTCAGTTATCCCTCTCATTTTACTCTTCCTAGCAATATAGATTACAAATATTAACTTATTTCTGTATCCCAAAGAACCAATAAAATTCTCTCTCATCTCCAGAGTAACCACAAATTTAACATTCATGCAAAAGAAATGCGGACACTACAGTATTGAGTCAGGTACATCATATTTATGTTAAGCCATTAAAAAGCATTTACAGTATTTATTTCTGCAAGTATCCTGAATGCCTACACATTTCAAAACTTTATGCTCCTATATGCAGGATATATATGTAAATGCAGTATTCACTGTAAAATACTCATTTTCTGCACTTATCTTCTTCTTGGCTGGTGGAGGAAAGAGGAACTGAAGATTTTATCACCAGTTTGACACAGAAATAATATATATGCTGGGTTATCTTGAGGAATTAAAATGTCCCTTGGTTATCATATTCCAAAGCAAAACCTATTACACTTATTCTGCATATATTATGGAAGTTTTAAATCCCATCAGACATAAATTCAATTAAGCACATCCTTAGAAGATGGTTGTACAAGTAACAGAACAATTCATAAGGATGTTTAAAACTTCATTAAGGGATACAGGTAAATTGTATTAAGATTTATTCAACTAACTCAGCATTAAAACAATTCAAATACACTCCTCAACAGGAATCACGTTAGCTGACTAAATCAGTGCTTTCTGAAAAGCAAAGGAAGCATTGGAACCACCCAGTTTTTACAATTCCTTTAGGATTTCTTTGCACACAGTCTAAATGGCCTTATTCTGGGGCCATCCCACTGTGACGACACAGAGGCCACCATCAAACTGGTGTTATATGGACACAGACCCATATCACATCAGCTGTACTTTCACACCCTCATGTCCTCACATGCCCAGTACCTCCGTATTATGAACAAACAGAACACAGTTCTTTCAAAAAAACATCCACAGCACCTCTATTTATGCCAGGTGGGCTAGCCGTTGAGAACCTGGCTCTTGGGAAGTAGCCTGAACACCCTGGAGTCAGGAATTCTTCTCCATACAAACAGGAACACGAAGAACATGTTTTTGCAAAAGCCATGAGAAAACTTATGCAGGTTGCTGAATAGATGTTCACCTGGTTTTCATGAAGACTGAAGGACAATGCTATATCCAAGTTATAAAACTGCAGCAAGTCTATTGTCATGCCACAGATAGGACAATCAGCACAGGCAGTGGGTGTTAGGAGGGAGGTGAGGGACTAGCAGTCAGATGTAGACAGCAGGAACCCAGAATCAGGATAAAAACCTGAATACTTTTAGTGAGATCACACACAATCCATGTGTGTACTGTCCAAAGCACAAAGTCAAGCAGTGTGTTGGTCTTGGCTGGGATAGAGTTAATTTTCTTCACTGTAGCTGGTACAGTGCTGATGGCACATTCATGGTTTAGCTGTTGTTAAGTAGTGGCTAAGTACCACTAAGTAGTACCTAGACCAGTTAGGGANGGGGGTGTCGATCGCAGTGGGCGGGTGGTGAGCGGTTGCATCACTTGTTTGTTTTGGTTGTTTATTCCCTCTCCCCCCCCAGGGTTTCGTCTCTCTCATTATTTTCCTTTTCATTATATTATTATTGCTGTTGTTGTTGTTATTGTTTTATTTTAATTATTAAACTGTTCTTATCTCAACCCACGCGTTTCTACCCTTCTGATTCTCTCCCCCATCCCGCCGGTTGGGGAGTGAGCGAGCAGCTGGGTGGGGCGTAGCTGCTGGCTGGGGCTAAACCACAACAAGCAGATAAACCAAAAAACAACCAAACCAAACCAACAACAGAACCAACCTCTTAGCTCTGAGAAAAGCATGTTTTACAACATAATCCTTTCAAGTAAAGAGTTGTATAAAAGTTCCTTCAAAACACAACCAGTGATTTCCCACTAATACTGAAGAAAAATCATGCTCTTCTCTGCCTGTTTCAAAAAAAGCCATAATTACATGTTACTGACCAATATAATTTAAATAATTTCATATATACAGTGGTTTTGGAAAGACTTTGAATAGTTATATTAAACTTATTTCTACAATTATAACCAAAAATTATTTAAACCTGTATATAGAAGCCATCAACCAAAGTACCTTAATCCATAAAGCCAATCATTTAAAGGACACTGTTTTAGCAAAGGATGGCTCGTATGACAATACTGTTGAGGTTTATAATTAAGTACTCTATTACTTTAAACATGGTCTTCAGTATATGTTAAAAGATCTGTGAATACACTTCCCTGGCATCCAGTTTAGGATACTTCACCATTTTTAAAGAAATTTCATCAGAAATCTTAAATTGGAAGTACTGTTCAGGTAACATGGTTTCTTTCTTTTCCTCTATCCACTCATTATGGAAGATTGTCTTTTATCAGTATACAATGCATCAATAATTCTTTTTACCAGCTCTCAGAAGTACCATATATTTGGTTTGTGGTTAAAGGGGACTGAACAAATATACTAGAAAAGACTAATGAGAAAATGAAGTGAATGACTAAGGTAAATTTGTAACCGTTTCTATTGTCAGCAAAATATATATATACAATATTAGTAACAAAAGATACAAAAACATTTTACTAAATTAATTTAGCAGTCAACCAGAGCAAAAAATACATTCTTTATAAAGTACTACAGTTATTTTTCATATTCTGAGTTCAAATCTCAGGAACAATTTCAGCATGTACACTCACAGTGTCTCAAAATATATCTTTTCTTTATGAACTGTATAATTTCAAGCACCTTGCCAAGTAACAGAACATCCTTTTCTAATTAGAAAAGTGCATTTGGAAGAGACAAGTGCTGCTACTTAACATAAAGTTCTGTATCTTCCCTCAGCAGAGCAGCATCATTGCCTTACACAAAATCTGTAAAATTATTTTTACCCTACATAAGGTATTGATTACAGAAACTGCGCACTGGCAGCTGTATCTGCCAGGAAAGTTCTGCCAGACTTGGTTGCTTGGTCTTCATGTAAAGCATGGGGTTTTGTCACAAAAGTAGTTTCCTGCTCCTGAAATTCACATTTGTTCCTGTAGGTTATTACAAACTACATGAACACTCGTGGGTATATATGCTTAATCTGAGTTTTCATTCAAATTAGTTTCTCTAACTGTTCAAAAAAACCCAAAGGGCTAATGGCTTTGTCTTTAAGAATTGTTAATACACTACTTTCTAAGGAAATTTTATTTTCTGCTTTAGTTGTTTAATTTGCCATTCCTGGAACGTAAAGTGAGTTTATTCTGAGAAATAACAATTTTATTCCAGGTTCAAAGACAATATCTGGATTAACTGTAACTTATTATACAAGAAACATAATTTTTGTTGAGTATAAGTGTACCATAGATTTTATTTCATCTTTCAAAACAATAATTTCACACTTGCTCACTCTAAAATAAATTCTAATTAAAAGAAAATAATCAGAACAATGGCAACATTCACCGACATGAAGTTCAAAGCAAGAAATTACTCTCAGTTGTCCTATATCAGAATATTTCTAAATACTGGTTTTAAACAAAACCAAAATAACATCATCAGCATTGATGCATCCTGTTCTTAGAAGTTACAATGATGTTGAGTTTTTTAGTTCTTAAGCAATCACACCAATAATGATAACAGAGGCACCCTTTATCAAGGCAGAAAAGACATCCTCCTGTGCCTATTCATCACAAATATGAGGCTATTACAACATACATAGTTTAAACCTCTTAAGTTTAGTCTTGATTATGCTAGTGGAAAGTGAAAAATTTTTCCATTCATTCTTCCATACAGCTGGAGCCCTTTTTGCTGCCTTTCTTTCCTTTTAGAGAGAAGTAAAAAGTAAAAATTAAGACTACTAGCTAGAGCATAGCCAGAAGGTCAAGGGATGCAATCATTGCTGTCCAGTCAGCACCTGGGAGACAGCTGGAGCCTTATATCCAGCTTCCTATTCCCTCATACACAAAAGACATTGACAAAGTTGAGCTAATCAAACAGAGGACCACCAAGACAGTAGGAAATTGGAGAAAACACTGTATGGGAAGAGGCTGAGAAAGCTGGATTTGTTATACAGTCTGAACAGAACAGTCAGACGGGATGTGATTGCTTTCCTCAACTACCCAACAGCAACTACCATAAAAAAGGTTTTAGACTGTGCTAGAAGCACTGGCTGCAACACTTGCAAAATGCCTGAAAAAAGTCAAATCTGCTGACACAATAAAATTAAAAGGGGTATATATTGTTGACTTCAATATCATAAAGCAGCTGTGCCTTAACCTTTTGAACAGTCACTCCCAGAACACCAGCTAAATTAATGCTTAGGAGTGTATATTACCTAATATGTATGAAACGCATACGTAAACATTTTGTGTGTGCTTTCAGCAGCCACAAAGGTTAATAAAACTTGATCTTCAATAGGATGATTAATAAAGAGGGCTTGCTCTCACAGTGGAAGAGAAGGTTCTCCAGTTCCTGTCCAAAAATTCATTTGGTATTTATCTTCTTAAAAAGAAAAACTAACAATTCCATTTCAGCAATGATAGATGTATTTGCCACCAAAGGAAATAAAAGAGGAGTAGTGGAAGAGTAAGTGGATTCAAAACCTGAACATAATTTTGTCCAGGCTTTTTGACTCTATTTCGTAAGTATGATGGGAAGAAGTAGAACCCTTATTAATAGCATAGAAAGCAGAAGGTCCCTTTAAAAAACACTGGATAGAGTTAATTACTGAAAATGGAAAATGTCCGGTTGCTTATTGATTATACCATTGTATTTAAGAATACCCTTACATATAAAGTACCAGTCTGGGAAAGTGATATTGATTTTAGCTTGATAATTACAAGCAGAATAGTCCCTTTGTAATACAAAGCTTTATTCAATAAAATATTTACCATGAAGTTCTTTGGGCCATCCAGTACAATCAATTACCCCCCACGATAGCAGCAAAACATTAACACGGACATCTGAACAAGTCTGGCGGGGTTTTTTGTTTGTTTGGGCTTTTTTTTGTTTGGCTCTTGTTGGGTTTTGTTTGCCT
>WEKW01021881.1:0-20346 GCA_013389905.1 Sula dactylatra | reverse complement strand
CCTAAGCGATTTAAGCGCTTTTGGAACTTAGCCAGTAGGACTACAGGCTCTTTGGTCTGTATAACGTGTGAACACCAGAATACAGCCCAGAGGTTCAGACAATGAATAAGGATGAGATTAAGGAGCATGTACATTCACACAAGCATCTTGAATTTACCAAGATTTTTTTGTAAGCAGTGGACCTAGTGAAGCCCATCTTCTTTAGGACTTCCTGCTCTTTAGTTTTACACTTCCTGACCTTCCCAATAATTCCAGCTTGCTTTCTCATTTCTGCTATGGCATCACCTTCTGCAATATCGACCATCTCTCTGGAAGTACCTTAGCTCTCAGCTCCTTCCTTGACTCCTGTCTCCACAAGAAGCAATTTATGCTTCTTTTTTCACCAGGAAGTATTGTCTTGTTTTAATTCTTTTTTTCTTTTCTTTTCTTTTTTTAATGGGCAAAACTGCAATCTCTCCTTATAATGAATTATTGCTGTTCTACCACATTGTTTATTATGCTACAAATTAAGGGAGGAGGCTTCAGATCGCACATGAAGGTGTTACAGCCACGGAGGCAGTCAAAAATGGGGATCTTCTTTGCAGACTCATCATTCCATCCGTCATTAGGTCAGAGCTTCATTCTGGACCTGAAGGAGAGAGGGAACAGTAAGACAGGAGTGCTCTCACCTCCCATGAGCATCTTCAAATTGAGAGAGCTCAGCTCATTGGGATCAGGGTGATAAATAAGCATATATGATTTTGAGATGTTGTTGGTGAGATGGATAAGCAGTTCAATGAGACTAATAAACATTTCATATTGTCATTTAGAGCTAAGTCTGACAGATGTCGATGGGGCTGATGCTAGTTTTCAGTCTATATTATGATTAATTAGATAGACGACCTACTGGTGTAGTAGTGCTAACACATTCATAGTAAATGGTCATTTTTCAGGATTGTCTTCTAAGCTTTTGGCTTAGAAAAGCTTCCAATAACCTCAATGGCAGTGTAAAGGAAGAACTGAATAAAGCACGAAGAGATGTAAGTTTTCTTTCCTCTGCTTCTACTTTCTACTTTCTTCTTCTTCTACTCATTGAGAGTGTCTAGATCTTTAAGAAAGGGATATTCAAGAAGTCCAGCATGTTCTTGTTTCTTCTGAATCTATGAAAACCCTTCTCTAAGATGTCTGCATTGTTTGAAGAGGAAGAGCAAGAGCAGGAAAGAAGCAGATAGGTTTTCTGTAAATCCTGGGGAGGAAAAAACCTGTTAATAATGTATAAAGACTTATTAGTTCCCCAGTGGTTTGGATCTCTGAAAACAAGTGTCTTTGGAGCCTTNGAGTGAACTGTGAACCTTCATGTGTCTCCAGGCTTCAGCAGGCATCAGATGACCGACAATCATGAAGGTTAGAGTTTTACCCCTGCTATTCTCTTGTCTAGAGATACAACACTTTTTTTGCTCTACATGTGTAGATTATTTCCATGTAGGAGAGGCCAGAACTATTCTTCTGTCTGTTACTATATTATCTATGTGCAGGAATTTTTGTTAAATTATAATTAAATGGAATAAAAAGTTTTGGAAGTGCTTATTTCAGCAAAAATGTTGGATCTTCCCTCTGATAGAATGGCAGCATTTAGTACCACTACACGCTGAGCAGGAGTCGATGTTTAATCATGTACTAAGCCAGTAAATACTGTTATATTCCCTTACATTTACTATTTTATATACTCTTGATTGAAATGTCCCATGTTCTAAAATAGAAATCATTAGTGAACCTGTTAGTTCCCCTGACCTTAATAATGTGTAACCAGAATTAATTATCACATTGAAGCATTTGCTGTAAGTTGTCATTAAGTGATTATTGCAGAGCAAGAATGCAGAATCCCAGTGAATTAATCAGTGACCTATATTTTCTGGTGCTTCTGCTTAAATTTAGCCTTGGTCAGAATGATGGAAGATCTGTCCAATTGCATTCTTGTTAAATGTTCTCAACTGAATAAGTCTGGTTACTGTCATTCAGTGAATAAAGGAGTGCTTTCTTCACAATGCTGTCACACATGGATTGGTATATTGATGGGAACCTTTAATTCATTCAGCCATGTCCACACCAGTGTCTCCCCAAACTCTGTGTAGGAAGCAAGACCCTGCTGTCCTTACAACAATGAGAGCTTTGCCACTGAGTACAGTGGGAACAAGTTTGAAATGTAAGTTATTAATCTACTTTTACTTCAGGGTGCTCAGCAATGGAAAAAATGTTTCTCTGGGAGCAAATCCGTTTGAATACTGTGACAGACAACAGTAATTCAGCAATTTAGAATCAATGTGCTGCAGCAATTTACTTGTACCATAATGTATGCCCAGGAGGATGGAAAAAGTGATAACCTCATGGTAAATGACAGTTTCTGACAATAAACCAAAAGGTTATGGTTATTTTGAGAGAGAACTTTTTCCTCACCCATATTTAATACACAACCTATCAGGAGAATAAATTACATCAGAAACAACAGGAAAGCAATTTTAAAATAAAAACCACTGCACTAGTATGGTATTAATACTATATAGTTATATCTCCCCCCAGCAGAAAATATAAAGACCGTCATCAACAATGAGGTACATTTTGAACACTGAGGTATAAGATTTAAGAAAAAATAACCATTTATTTGGATCCAGATTGTGTGTGAAAAGGAGAAAAGATGTGGGAGGAATAAAACAGGTTGAGGCAGGCTATGGAAAAGGGAGGCTACATAGCTAGAAGAGCAAATCTAAAAGATAAAATGTATACATGCTGCTGGCTGTTTGACCAATAAAACTGCAGAACTGCAGAAAAAGAGAGGGCAAACACATAGAATACATTTGCATTTTGATGTTGTTTTGTTAATTTTTTTTAAATATAGAGCCTAGATGCAAGAATCAAGAATAAAATGGACAGGTTGAGGTTTAAACGGGGAAGTTGAAGGTCAAGATTAGAGGTGCAAGAAAAGGGATTTTTCTGCATCTTTTATTTATTGACCTTGAAGCTGGAAAATATGTTAGGTGGAACCCATCTGACAAAGTTGGGCAAGACCATTTTTTCCAATAGGCTTACTAAAATAATGAGCATGGCTTTAAATGTTTTTGGGTTTGTTGGTTTTGGGTTGGTTTTTTTTTTGGGGGGGGGCGGGGGGGGGAGAAGGGGGAAATCTGAGTCTGAAGAGAAATGGAGAAACAGGACAAGAAAGGGTGACCAGGGAGACCACCCACTGGGGGAGGATTTCATACATCCCCTGAGAAAGAATCATGAGTGGGGACCATTTTCAAGTGCCAGTATGCACATACTCAGAGCGTGGGAAAAAAACAGGAGTTAGAAATCTGTGCACAGCTGCATAGCTGTATTTCTGGAATCAGGGGGATACAGCACTGTGATGGAAAGACACAGGCTTTTTAGGTGGGATCTAAAGTTAGGTTAGTTTAGGATCCGGTCAGGGAACTGGTAGACAAGATCTCTCAGGAGTCTGTCCTAAAGGGCAAAGGGACCAGGAGATCTGTCTGGTTGATCTTTAAGAACAACCTCTTCAGAGCAGAACAGAGTGTCCTGATGGGCAGGAAGCTGAAGACACCTGGCAGAAGAGATGAGGAACTCCTGACTGGGCTCCAACACAAAAGGAAGCATAGAGGGAGTAAACGTGGGGACAGGCTACCCAGGAGGAGTACAGACACATATCCAGGGCATGCAGGGCCAGAACTAGATATGCCAAATGTCCACTGGGGTCAAAATCGGTGAGAAACATGAAGGGCAGTAAGGAAGACTCCTACAGGGTCATTGGAGCAAGAGGAAGGCTAAGGAAAATGAGACTGCTGTGTCCTAGTGAAAGGATACAGAAAAGGTTGAACTGCTCAGTACCTTCTTTGCCTTTACTGACAAGATTTTCATTCAGACCTTCCAGCTCTAACTGGCTTGTGGCAGAGTCCAGAAGATGAGTTCCTACCAACAGTAAACAAAAATTGAGTTGCAGACCCCTTAAGCAAACTGAACATAACACAAGTCTACGGGACTGGGTAGAATGCATCCAAGGTGCTGAGGAAGCTGGCTGCCATCATCACAGAGTGGCTTTCTGACAGGTTTCTGAGAGGTTGTGGCAGTCAGGGAGATCCCTGGTGACTGGGTAAAGAAAGATGTCACTCACATTCAAGAAGGCCAAGAAGGACAATCCAGGAAACTACAGGTTTGCTGTCCTATGACTTGTTCGTTGTTTCTGAGCAAAAAGTCAATTTAAAATTTAATCAAACTAGCTTTGCTTTTTAGGAGTTAAAATTAAATCAGTATTTTCTTTAACAGACTACAGGTGAAAAAACCCTGTCACCAATTGAATTCTGCCTTCAAAGTCTCAGTAGAAACATTTCAATAGTTTGCACATTAACACAGAATTCACAAATGTCTCCTAGCCCAATATTTGTGTATCTTGCATACCAGAACACGTACTAATTGCACAAAACAGAGTCATTCTTTGACTACAGATACTGAAAAAAATCTTATAAAATGAAACAGGGTGGAGAAAGAAGAAAGAAGCTTGTCTCCTCAGAGCACACAGTTTACATTATGTAGATTTTTAC
Source organism: Sula dactylatra (assembly GCA_013389905.1). Classification (NCBI taxonomy): domain Eukaryota; kingdom Metazoa; phylum Chordata; class Aves; order Suliformes; family Sulidae; genus Sula; species Sula dactylatra. The sequence continues at coordinate 15,778 of WEKW01021881.1, read as the reverse complement.
TTTTTTCTCAGCAAGTCTGTTTCCTATTTGACTACATACTTATCTGCTTTGTTGAAACAGCTGTATCTTCCCAGCACAGTGTGAGCGAAGATCACAAATAATATTTGTACAGCAATTTTTAACTACTGTACAAACAGAAATAATCACTCTCTTAATTGTCTTTTTCTTTCTATATGTACAGTACTTCTTTATTCTTAAAAGAGGTGATGGCACTATGAAGGCCCACCAGAATGAAAATATACATCTTCTATTATTAATTATGTGAAGATTCTTACTTGCACTGATTTTTTTGCATTTAAAAATATAAAAAGCCTCTCCTGCTTTATAATAAAGAACATATGCCCATGTTTGCAAAAATGATGGTACCATCTACCACTTACTGGAGTACCAGGAACGCAAGAGCAGCTGAGGTGGATCAGATCCCCCACGTAACATGCAATCTTGTCTTTAGTAGTGGTCACTACAGATGCTTAGGAAATGGTGCAACTGTAGACTGATTATTCTTGTGGTCCAACTTTCATGTATCTCTGAGTTTGCTTCAGTATAATTCTGCTTAATACCTTTGGTGGGTCTTCTTTCATCACTGTGTTAATTACCTTATGAACCCATTAATAATTTTGCATTTACTAAGTGGGGTGAAAATAAGTTCCAAAGTTAAATTACATGTTGTGAGAAACAGTGTTCCTTTTGTTTATTTTGGGTCTGGTGCCAGACAACTTTATTAGGCCTCCCTGTTTGTCAGGATTTATTAATACTCCTGTTTTCATTTTCTTCTCAGAGCAATTCTATGGACACTGCAATTGGACAGCTCCTCAAACATATCCCCTGTGGTCAGAATTTCCTCAAGACCCTTTTTTCATAAGCACCAATGCAAAAAGATTAATTTAACTCTTCTGCTTTTACACTTTTTCTTTTGTCCTCTTGAGATGTCTTTACATTCACTAATCCTTGCCATCCTTCCCACGTCTCCAGTAGATGTGCTTTCTTGTCATTCTAGCTGTCTGGTCACCATCCCCAGGCGGGTCACATAGTACTGTTACTATACTTTTTCTACATTGGTGTGGAATTTCAGTCCACAGGGATGGTTCATAACTGATGCACAAAGTTTAGAGCCATGCCAGCTTTGTTACTTCATATAGTATGTATACATCACTGACATTATTCATTGCAATTATGGCAATACATGATCAACTTCCAGTGCATACAGTATATCACACAGATGACAGAAGCCTGCTAATCAAAATAACATATCTATTCTAAGGATGAAAACCCACTGTAAATCTATTTGCACATTTCCTGTTAACAGCAGTAAATTATACATGGGAGTAATTATTTTATGGCCTTTGATATAGAAACAGAGATAATTGCTTTCTTAGAGTAATTTAAAGCTTCTCTCTACTACTAAAGTAATACAGGATCCCACTTGGTAGAGTGGGACAGTATTTAGCTCTTTGCAGCCTCTGATGTAGAAGGAAATATTTTATACAGGTTGAAAGGGACTAGACAAGTTAACAAAAGGGAAAACAGAAAAAAAATTTAAAAGTCCATTGAGGATTACAAAACAGATAGAAACGATGTCTGGTTCAGAAAGGCCCTGCTTTGCAAGTGGTTAGAGGCTCTCAGAGGGAGGTATCCTATATGCTTGCCCTGTCTGACGTTATTTTCTGGACACCTGCTTTTTCTAGGCAGTGTGAGACAGATATGGAACTTTGATTTGACCTAATGCAGCTGCTCTTATGTTCCTGTATTTAGTGATAACCTGAATATTAACACAACCAGTCTCCAAAATGCAGAGAGTTGTATAAAATATGACAGCATATCCTACTAGCAGGTATAACCTAAAGTGTTGTAGGACTCTAAGTGCTAGTTATATTTGCTTCAAGTTTGCAAATATGTATCAGTTACTTACAGATGTATGATCATTTTTGCATCTTTCCGTCTCAGGCTTTGTTCCACAGAATTCCATTGTCCTCTAACTTCTTCCAGGAACATGATGCTTTCACAGTTGTAGAAAAAGAATTTACTGTTGGGCTAACGCCATATGGGGCTTGGAAAGGCCCAATTCTTAAACATCTGCTCTTTTAAAGTAAAACTGGGCACATTTCAGCTTAATGAGTGTGATAGATTTGTAATATCAGCTGAAAGTGGAGAGTGTATCCCACAGACAGGTGCTGGAACCCGTAACCTTTTAGATTTTAACTCCTTATCAGAATAGAGGGAAAATATCTTAAGATAGAAAGATACCCATGAGAGAAGATGAAGCAGTTAAAACTTGTTACCTCACTCCTGATTTATAACTAGGTATATCAAAGAGTTATATAAATACAAATTAAATCTCACAAAACCTAATGAACATGAGTATATCTGTTCTACAGATGGGTGGAAGACTCGCACTTTGAGTAGGATGTATGTTAAACCTCCCAGCTGTTGCTTCTGTATTTCAGATGAGACTATAAAAGCTTATAAAAAACTGAGTCTGTTTTAGCTTCAGTGTGTATGTGTATTTACTTTTCCTAACCAGGGAAAGGGTTATGTGACAGTTCAGTGCTCATTTTGTGGAAACCTGTGGCTGTAGGAGGAGGAAGTATTCAAAACTAATTTTCACAGAGGAAAGTAACTTACTCCAGTTTAATTAAGTTTGTTCTCCAGCTTATGGGTGAAGAAAGGGATTGGATTCTAGAAGGGATGTATAATATCTGTTAATGATATCTGTGATATGTCACTTGTGTATACATCTATTTATTTGTGTAAACATTCATTCATTTGATTCAGCACTTCTTTAGTCAAACATATGGTTCATCATGCATACTTACAGTCCTGTGTTTGACTTAATGAATTCACACAGATTTGATTCTCTCTTTGAACAAATAACTTGTGATGTTTCTAAGGAATGGCACATCTGCACTTGAGATTTGGAAATCACATAACAGGATGCAATTTTTCACCAGGAGTGCAGCTGAGGGACTTGGTCCAAAACCTGATGAAAGTGTTAGCCATAGAAATATATCTTTATAAGCTTCCTTTCATGGCTTTTTTTTTTCAAGTTCATTTGACATTTCTGTTACCTGATGGAGGAAGGCACAGTCTTTCCCAAATACTTTAAGCAATTGCTGTGCAAACACACTATTCTTTGTAGCTGCTTGTCAGCAGCACACAAGTGCCAGCTACAAAATAACTTTAATTTAGTTGACAAGAATCCACCCCAAAGCACTGTAACATATTTAAACAAATCAGTTTTAGAACATACAGAGAACAAAACATACCTCTGTTAAGTGTTCCATACACACATTTTGATTTTATACGTAGGAAGAGATTTCTCAGTTACACTGGAAAATGTGTTTCCAAATAAACACTAAAGAATCATGCTGCTCCAGAAATGCTTCACTTGATATTTTAGACATGTATAAGGAAAATCAGAGGTACAAATCTTTTTCATGTTATGCAAAACGTTAGTGTTCTGTTTGTGTTATGCTTCCTGGTTTGTGACCCATCCACAGAAAATATAACCATTGCCTAGGTCTTAGAGACACTAGAATGTCAGGGCATTAGATCCTACTGACTAACAGAATAAGAAAGTGTCTGCACCTTTAGAAGTCTTCAAAAAATAACATCAGCTTTCTGCTAAATGTTACACAATGGGTTAAAAAAGAAGACAATTATAGATCCATTTAATAAATTGTTCTTATAGAGGACTCTGAAGAGTACTGTCATTTCTTATAAAATATATAATCCTGATGACAGGCCTTTGTCCTGAAAATGTAGCAAAGTGATGCTCAAAAAACTCAATGTAAGAAACAGCAGTAAAAATGGTGCAGTTTCTGTGATGATTCACATTCTGAATTTTATTCACAATAGGCGTATAAAATAAATTTTAAAATACACATACCTTAGCATTTAGGGTACCTAACTTGAGCTATAGAGGCCATTTGATCTGGTCTGAGCAACCAAGGAGAAATTCTCTCTGAACAATTATATTATAGGTCTAGTCCCCTTAGTGTCCAGGAGCCAGGACATCATTTTGAGTTGAGTTTGAGGAAGTTGCTGGAAAATTTGTCTTTTCTCTTGTGAAGGAAGAATAAACAAGGGCGTCTATAGGTGTGCGTAACCTGTACCATCCCAGAGTACCTTCTACTTCTGATGCTGGCTTGTCTCCTGCTTTTGTGTTATGATACCCCTGGTGTGTGCTTTGCTATCTGCATGCCTGACTTTCCCTGCACAGGCAAGGTGTTGTGGTTTAGCTCCAGTCAGCAACGAAGCACCACACAGCCGCTCGCTCACTCCCCCCACCCCTGTGGGATGGGGAGAGAATCGGAGGAGCAAAAGCAAGAAAACCCTTGGGTTGAGATAAGAACAGTTTAATAATTAAAATAAAATAGTAAGAATAGTAATAATAACAATAATAATAATAATAATATAATACAAAGAGATAATGAGAGAGAATAAAACGAAACCCAGGGAATAAAGGGAAAAGGGAAAAAAAAAAACCACAAGAGCTGCAACCGCTCACCACCCGCTGACCGACACCGCCAGTCCCCGAGCCGCGATCGCGCCTTCCCCCGGCCAACTCCCCCCAGTTCACATACTGGGCATGATGTCACATGATATGGAATATCCCTTTGGCCAATTCAGATCAGCTCTCTTGGTTGTATCCCCTCCCCTCCCGGCTTCTTGTGCACCTGGCAGAGCATGGGAAGCTGCAAAAGACCTTGACCAGTGTAAGCGCTACCTAGCAACAACTAAAAACATCAGTGTGTTATCACATTATTTTCATACCAAGTCTAGAACACAGCACTATACCAGCTACAGTGAGGAAAATTAACTATCCCAGCTAAAACCATGACACAAGGAAAGGAGTAGAGGTGCGGTTGCATGTCCCTGTTAATAGACATACAAGACAAGGACAGCAGGATACATGGAGCACATCTGTTCCACAGGTTAGATGCAGCCTACAGACATGATAATGCTTACATGGGTAGCTTGGCATGTTTCATAGAGTTTGGTCCTCCATGGTCTATACCCAGAATATCATAGAATCACAGAATGGTTTGGGTTGGAAGGGACCTCCAAAGGTCATCTAGTCCAATGCCCCTGCCGTGAGCAGGGACATCTTCAACCAGATCAGGTTGCTCAGAGCCCTGTCCAACCTGACCTTGAATGTTTCCAGAGATGGGACACCTACCACCATTCTGGGCAACCTGTGCCAGTGTTTCACCACCCTCATTGTAAAAAATTTCTTCCTTACATCTAGTCTGAATCTACCCTCTTTGAGTTTAAAACCATTACCCCTTGTCCTATCGCTACAGGCCCTAATAAAAAGTCTGTCTCTATCTTTCTTATAAGCCCCCTTTAAGAATTGAAAGGCCTCAACAAGGTCCCCCTGCAGCCTTCACTTCTCAAGGCTAAACAGCCCCAACTATCTACAAGTTTGGCCTAAAAATCTAGGAAGAAACACCTAATGGAAAACTTTACCCCACTGACTCCATGCAACTCAGCACACTGAAGCTCAGGATTTAGTCTTCTCCACAGAAGAAAAGCCAGAAGAGGAGCTACTCTGGGCTGCAGGATAACTGCTCCCAGGAAGGAAGGATGGCTCCAAGTGCAGAAGGCAGGTTGGAATATTTCTTTTGTGTCTGCTTCTGTAGTATAAATAAACATAAACAGAGAAAATAACGACAAGAGGAAGTAAAACCAAAATGAAACACTCTCACAAACTTTTCTTACCCTGGGGAGACAGTGAGCGTACAAACAACATAAGTCAGATGTGGGGATGCTGGATTTTTTTCCCCCCTCAGTGTGGTTCTGAAAGGAGCTTCCAAAGTTATGAACCCAAGCATTATATAGGAAACCATATAGAAAATAACAGAGGACAAACAGTTTCCTGCCTGTATAACTGCATTTCACTGCCAATTTTGTACTGGATGGTTATACACAGATGCTGCAAGAATTTGGTCCTGAAGCTGGTTCTTTGCCAGCTGTAACAACTGAAGAATTAGATCAGCTTCTGTACAGTGCCATAAAATGAACAATGGCTGTTGTAATACGGTATCTTACAGATTCTTCCATGTGTTCATTTTTTTTGAACGACGAATTTAAATATTAAAATTCTGTGATATTTTTAAACTTGGCTTTAGAATACTGGAGTGGCTCTGTGGGAAAATCATTTGTCCCTGGCTGTGTAACAATCACTTTCCACCAGTCAAAACTCTGGCTACAATCTGTTTCTAATTAATCAGTAAGACAAGACAGGGCAAGTCTTGTACTTAGACAATGTCATGTATAGTGGACTCACTGTAAAGCATGCCAGACAAAGACAAGTTTAGTGCACTAAAAGGAACAATCTAATTATCAGCTCAATGCTTAAGGCTTAAATTCTTTTGAAAAAACAACACACATTAAAGCATAGCAAATAATCTGAATACAGTGAAATACATAATATAAAATAGCAATGACTAGGCCAAACTGGAATATTTAGAATTTTATCATAAAATTATCTAATTCTTCCAGAAGCCCTGCAGAGTACAGGAAGTTCAAAAATGTTGAAAATCTAGCTCCGTGTTCAAAGCTAGGTCTTTGACTATTCACCTTCAATAACTTTTAGAGCTGATAGAGCCGAAATAGTCTTTACAGCTTACAGAGTAAAAGGTGTGATGCTCCAAAAGATAATGAAAATACAGAAATTTAAAAAAAAAAATAGTTTGTGAAAGCTGCTTGTATTTTTTGGCCAGCACTAGTTCTTAGCTGCTGAATAGAGCTCTCTTGCAAACCTTACTAAGGCAGATGGTTCAGCTAAAGTAAGGGGAAGCATTCATCTATCAGCTATGTGCAGGGGCAGATCATAAGAGAGGAAAATGATTTACTTTAGAAAATGGGAGTAATGGAAAGTCTGTCTTTGTTCACTTTTATTTTGCTCTTGTTCATTTTATTCCTGATGTGAGGAGCACTGTAGCGAGTGCTGTGTGTCATTGCTCTTTGGGATGCTGGAAATAGAATAGGAATTGCTCCACAACAGAGCTTAGAAATGATAGTCAGTGAGTGCGTTTGTGAAAGAGGAGTTATGTCTGTTTATTATTCTGTCTTCTTTTGATGAAGACCAGAGCTGTCCTATAATCACTTAAAATTAAACTCTTTTCAAGTTCTTTCCAGAAAAGTATTTCTGCTTTTATTGTAAATATGAATAGAAGTCCAAGGTACTGTTTCTGTACTTAAAACAAAATAATGGTCTATTTTTTCTAGATGGATAAAGTAGTGAAATAACCCATAGGCTTCTTTAACTTCTGTTCATGCTATAGCACAGCACTGTCAGACAGAGTGACATTCTGAGCACATGAATTTAGCTGAAGTGTTGATATTATGTTGCAGATTAAAATCACAGATGAAGGGAAGACCTACAGGTTATTTTGTGTACCAGTGACAGAGATTTCAGCTGACTTTTACATATGAAGCAGTTCTTGTGAGTGGGTGGGCTTTGTGAGCAGGAACTCTCCCAAGACTGAGATCTCACTTGATAATCTGGCTCCGGATGTAAAAATGTTAGCCATTGGAAATTCAATCCAACAAGGGCCTTCTTTTTCTTTCTAACATTCCTTCTATGCAGCACATACCCTTTTCCTCTACCCTTTTCCTCCCACCCCTCAAGGTCTGCTTCCTTATCAGGAAAATACACAAAAAGGATTTGTTACAGATTTGTTTTGCAAGATTGCTTGTAATTGACATGAGCACATGAACAATATGTATCTTAATTAGACCCCTCTGATAACTTTTAACTTCTGGTCTGCAGCAACTTTCCCCTGTTGCTGCACTCTGCCCAGAATTAGGCTGTATGTTCTTCAGGGATACGAATTTCTATGAAAATCCTAGCTACATTGAATATAAAGATAGTTTTGCACCCTAGGATTTTACAGCTTGCCCTTCTACCTGTGATGCAAAGCACCTAAGTCTGCCTTTGGGCTATAGAAGTGTGAATAATAATAGTAATTCACCGGGGAAAAGTCATCGTAACTGAAACCATAATAAAGTCTGCTGAGGCTAAACTAAATAGCATAAGTCATTTTTCAACAGGGACTATTTCTGCAATGTGTGCTGAGCACGGGATGCTAGGGCCAAGAAAACTCATTGTGGATACCTGGGATCAGTATTGTTGCAAGACAAAGAGAAAGTTTTACTAAATATGCTGTGAGTTTAAAAAACAAAGCAAAACAAACCCCACACCACCAGGAAAAAAAAAAAATCACGCCACCATCAAGCAACAAAAAACAATTGAGAGGGACAATGACTGCTAGATACCTCTCATCAGTCATTCTCAGCTATGGCTGTGAATCACCAGTGGCCTGGGAAGCCCTTCCTGGAGGTTATTGAATATATTTTGGTCACCTGGCGTTGGCTTTTTGGGTTTCAGCTTCTAAACTCAATTAAAATAGAATAAAAATAGGAGGGAACATCTCCCCAGTGCTGTGACTCTGGCTGCTCATGGCATGGCCAGCAGCCTGGAGGGAAGCAGGAGCAGAGAGGTCACAGCAGTCCACATCGGACAGACCTGCTCCACAGAGGGGTGCAGGGGCTCTGGCTTTGATTTGTAAAATTTTGGGGGCAAAGATTTCACTGCAAGTGTTTGCTACCTCCGAATAGCATACCTGTTTCAAACTACTGATGGTATTAAGTGACAAAACTCTGTTCCAAGATGAAGTATTTATGTCACTTATTAAGTTTTATACAGAACTCCTACAAAGATTTTTATGTGGCTGTTGCAATTAAATACAAATATAATAAATATTTTTCTTAAAATTAAGAGGATTATAGTTTTATCAGAATTACATGAACTTCTAATATATGTGCAATTATATTAATTGACATTGGCTGTCCATATTGAAGGTAAAGTTTTCTTACACAGAAACACAATCTATACAATTTCTCAGTTAAGGAATAGTAGGAACTTAGGGTTTCATTGTAAATATACTACATTTTACTTTCAGAAACATGATGTAAACTTAATTAAAAAATGCTTATACCCAATTGTTTCACTTATAATATATTCACCTGGTTATTAAAAACACTGCAAACAAGCTAGACATTTTCTTCCCACAATGAACAGACTTGGATACTCGTTTCCACTTCTAGAGTATGCAGATATCATGGAAAGGAGTTTACCCAAACACAAAAGACTGGAACCATTCTTCTTTTTACCGATAGCCCTGTTGCCTCTTTCTCTCCTAAGGACCTTCTGACCCCATAGCAACTATTGTCTCCTCTCCCATGCTTCAGATTAGATAAAGACACTCATTTGCCTCGCTGCTTGTAACCTAAACCACAATCCATGGTAGTTGAAGCACATACTCTGTATTTGACAACTCTAACTTGTTTTAATGTATTAAAAAAAAAAAATCTCATGAAGGACACTTTATGATTTTGTGTTCGAAACAGGGATAGCACAATAAATGAGGCGGCTATCTGAATAGTTAACAAGAATGTGAAAATACAATACCAAGGAAACAGCAACCCCACAGAACTAATCCTGCCAAACAGAAATAACATGAAACTCTAATGCTATACAAGAAGTTCACTGTATAAAAAAAATTTGCTGTGGTTTCCCCAGGAATTGAACTAAGCATCTGTGACTTGAACTTTAGGTATATGGACAGCCAATCCTCAAATAGCATTAACAGACAGCACAGGGAGGATGGATAGTTAGTAGGTTGTTTTGGGTTTGGGGGTTGACTTTTGATGGATTTATCACATTTATTACTTTGTCTTTTTTTCTAAGGGAATGGAATTGAGGAAGAAAAACAACATAGGAGAGTGAACAGAACATGGAGAAATGTTATTCTTAGCTTTATTGTGCTTCTTCTGTGGTCCTCAAGGCACAGATAAACTTCAGCAGCTCTGCTGTGACTGCCCAGGTATGTGTCCTTACACAGTAACAAATACAAGGTCATTTGATATAGTGTCAAACCTGTTAAGGAAAGAGAAACTGTGAGAGGTCTTCTTTCCACCTGCATTGACTGTGCTCCTGTGTAAGCTAACTTGTTGATAATGAAGGTTGCCAAGTGCTGAGTAAGTTTGTTCCAGACCTTATGGATTTACAGTCACATATCAGCATTAAAACAAGTTTGTACAAGTCCTTGAAATTAACCTTTTCTTTAAAATTTCTCAGTGGTATGCTTAAAAACAAAGTGGTTTTGTAAATTCATTAGGCTGTACTGGCAAGAGTACTCCTATATCTGATAATTTATTGTTTATGTAAATAGAAAAAAAGAGATTTAATTGCTTATTTTTACTCTGCCCTTTAAAGCAGGAATAAATATAATCATTTTAGGAATTCTGAATTTACTCACTGAAGCCCAAAGACATCCTGTGATATGTTATCATAAGCTTTCCTGAAAGTGGGAAAACCTATAGGAGATACCAGTATCTTCTCAGTCAAGTTTCTGAACAAACATGGCAGGGATTCATTAATTAAAAAAAAAAAAGTGTGTCTGCAATCATTCCAATATTAAGTAGTCATGAGCATTATAAACTGAAGTCACACTTTTCAGTGTGAACCAATTGTACCTGCTCTTAAACACTGTACATTCCTGGTTAACTGGTACTTAAGCAGATAGTCAATAACATTTTCAGTCTGCAGCTTGTTCTCATCTGCAGTAGTCCAGCTAAAGGAGAAAAGTGACATAAGCCCTCAAGTCCTTCTTAATTGTTGTGTGCATGTAATTGCTTGAAGATGGATCTTTGAGCTAGATTCCTTCAAGCTCTTTGTAACTAAAGAGCAATCTTATATTGTTCACAGAGCACCCATTGTGGACTCCTTCTCAGGAAAGTTGCGCAGTGATGCCATGTGAAAAAACCACAGACTAATGAGATCATTTCCTGTTAAATGAAATGACATCACAAACATAATTAATATCCAAACAACCTGAAGCCATCAAAATACTGGCCATTTAGGAAAATGATAGATTAGGCAAGTGTCATGGTTTTAGCTGGGATAGTTAATTTTCTTCACTGTAGCTAGTATAGTGCTGTGTTTTAGACTTGGTATGAAAATAATGTGATAACACACTGATGTTTTAGTTGTTGCTAGGTAGCGCTTACACTAGTTGAGGACTTTTGCAGCTTCCCATGCTCTGCCAGGTGCACAAGAAGCCAGGAGGGGAGGGGATACAACCAAGAGAGCTGATCTGAATTGGCCAAAGGGATATTCCATATCATGTGACATCATGCCCAGTATATTAACTGGGGGGAGTTGGCCGGGGGAACGCGCGATCGCGGCTCGGGGACTGGCGGTGTCGGTCAGCGGGTGGTGAGCGGTTGCAGCTCTTGGGTTTGTTTTTTTTTTTTTCCCCTTTTCCCTTTATTCCCTGGGTTTCATTTTATTCTCTCTCATTATTTCTTTTTATTATATTATTATTATTATTACCATTACTATTCTTACTATTTTATTTTAATTAAACTGTTCTTATCTCAACCCAAGGGTTTTCTTGTTTTTGCTCCTCCGATTCTCTCCCCATCCCACAGGGGTGGGGGGAGTGAGCGAGCGGCTGGGTGGTGCTTAGTTGCTGACTGGGGCTAAACCACAACAGCAAGTCTGCTGAACTTTCATGAATTCTTATTCCTGATTATGACAAGATACTAAAAAGGAAAATTTGAGAGTCTCTAAATTATTTCATGAAGATCATGCATCTATAAACATGCTGTAATGAGATATTAATGCCTAATTACAGAATAGAAAAAGTGTGTTAAACCTATGGATGTGCAGACCCTGGGAGGAATGTCTTTAACCCATATCCCTTCACCTCTTGATGCAGGCTACCTGGATTTCCCAATCCATCAGCAAATTTCATTGCATTATTGCTCATCCTTTGGAAATTCCAAAGGCTAAATCCAAGGAATTAATGTGAAATGTTGCCTTAATTATATTTCTGCCAGCCTGAGCAGATTCAAGGAATTGAATGATTTCATATGTTTCAAGCTGAAGTAGGCAGGCACATGTGTCTCCTCTAGACGCTCAATTATAAAGCTTTTGCTTTATATTCAGTTACACATGAATTGATACCCAAATGCTACTTTGCAGTGTCTTTCAAGGTTGAAGAAAATGCCTCACAGCCTTAATTTCCTCAGTGAGTTCACTACAGGGTTAATTAACATTTAGAGACTAAAAGACATTTAGTGGTGGAACACACTATCAGGCATTAAGGGTAAAAACCAGTTATTCATCTTAGCACAGAGGTAAAGAACGACAGACAACTTGAGTACATAACCATGTTAAGTATTTCTCCCACTACTAATAAAATTGGGTAAAAGATAAACACAAGAGAAGAGTTTCAGAACCGGTGGGATGTGTGGCACTAACTCTCAGTGTCAAAGCATTTGTGCACACAGTAATTAAAAAGTGATAAACCAAGGTCTGAAGATTTCTGTTGAGAACATTTCACATTAAAGTGGTGCATTTTGGAAATAAATTCAGAGTAAGCCATGCATGGAAGTGTTCAGGGCATGCAGAATGCTTTACAGTATGACTCTCTTCATGTCAGCCTCTGCACATGGGCAAAAAGGGTGCTAAGCCCATCTATTGAAGAAAAATCTTATTATGCCACAGGCTTCCTCAGTTGTCTTTAGATGCAATTAGTAAGTGTTCCTCACTTGCCTAGTCTAATCTTACAGGTTTAGTTACCATGAAAATCTTTTTTTAATACAGAAAGAAAACGTTCTGCAACTCTCACTCCTGGTTGCCATCATTTGTAACTCAATAAGCAAATCACAAGAAGTGAAAAAAATAACTCCTTTTATGCTGAAGGCAGTTCAAATTTATCTTCTCAATCACTATTAGCCATCTGGAAAACAAGTTCTGATCGATCCTGTTTATCAGAAATATTTAGTATCATCTGTTTGCAGACATATTTCAGACCTTAAACTTAAGTTTAAGCAAGAGCTTGCTCATTCACATTAACATACTCCTTCCACATAGGTTAATTTGCTTGAAAGCTTGAGAGTCGGATTAAACTTTAATTGAAGTCAAACAAAGATTTTCATTACCTCCATTGGAAATTCAGTCAGGAATTTGGTCTGCAAATAATATGGATCTAGACATAATCAGTCATATTTTTCTTTACATTACTATTTACCACATGTCTTGTAACTAACTTTTAAATTATTTGTATGAGAAACAATATTTGAAAAGGATGTGATATAATAAGCAAGACTACTGACATTTTTCTGGAATGTTATTGGTCTCAATGGCTTTCAACAAAGAAGATGATCTATATTTGCTCAGTAAATACACTGACTTATGTACGTTAGAAGATTATTTAAGTAGAATACAGCAAATACACTATAGGAACAGTCTATCATTAACTCCAAGATGGATTGCAAAAATTTAAGTGCTTATCTCAGTATACACAAAATTCATACACACAAGCAAATCAGAACAGTGACATATACCAGTGGTCCAAACCCTTCCCTTAGGCAGACTTTGCTGCAAATCCACCCCTTGTCCACCTCAACTCCTTAGTTCCCTACATAACCTGCTGGGCATCTTACCATTTCTCCCCATCCAAAAAAAGAGATGATTCCTGCACCCTGTGGTAGAACAAAAACAGAGTTAAATTTTTATCTTTAATAGCTTATTGGTATCTGGAAACTTCGTTCATGAGTTGTTGGAGGAAGCAAGTCCTGTGCCTCACATGGGACAGGAGGGACGGAGGGAAAGGAAATGCATGTCTGAGGTTTAGTACAACTAATCTCTGCTATACAGGTCCTTCATTGACAGAAGGGCACTGAGCACCTGCATCAGTCCAAACAATCCTTACCTCCTCTGCAGCACCAGCCTGGCCTCAGGTACAAGGGTACAACTGAGCCTATGATGCCAAAGCCATCTTCAGAAACAAGAAATACCCAGAGAAGGAAGATAAGTTTATGGGTATAACTGCAAAACAACACTACCTTCTTTCCTGAGAAAAGGAAATTTTAATTTATGCTTGTCCCTGTAAGAAAACCCCAAATTAAATTGACATCCATCTCTACATAGCAAAGGGTAATACACCACTCATTGTCCCTATCAGGACTGTTTGCAGTCTGGACACCAGCACAGAGAGAGCCAGAGGTAGCCTTCTTGGTAAACACCTGTCCTAGTTGACTGGGCTAGTTGACTAGTGCAGTACTTTTCTTAACTAACAAGCTAGCTGCAGCGTAGCATGCATCTCTCTCCAAACTGACACCTACTAGATGGGATCAATCACATACAATCCCAGGTTGTTTTGCTGATGGGGGCAGGGGGGGGTGTCGTGTTTTAATAGTGTCAATTAAATCATTAACAAAATATTAAACCATCATGCATTCCAAATCAATATTGAAATTCAGAGAAAAATATTACCTGCTTCTGCAGCTTGTCATTTGGAAGAAATAACACATGATCCACTAACCAAGCAACATAACCAAGATTATAAATAAGTAAGATTGAAATCACCACAGCGTCATCTTTCTCTCAGCCTTTCCCCAAGACTCACAGAGTTGCAGGATGTCTGCCAGAGAAGTAGCATAAAATGTTGCAACACAGATAAATAAAATACAGTTTTCCCATCTAGAAGTTCAGGTATGGTTTTCCCCTTTCTAAAGTATTGTTTCTAAAGTACTGTTTATATATCTCTAAATCTCTATCTTGGCTCAGCATTTCTTAATCTCTTCATTCTGTGTTATCCCCCTGCTTCTTTGCTTTATCCAGCTAAGCAAAGTTTCAAGGAGAGAAAGGGAATGTGCAAGTCAGTCACACACTGCAGTTATTCCTTCAATATCTTTCCACAGACCTTTTCTTAGACGTTAGTTGGAAGGTTTCAGGTCCTGCTTCACACCTGATTACAACTGCTTATAGTATTTCCATTGATGCAAAAAAGAAGCATTATCCTTCATTCTAATGATTCACTTTCAGAAGCATCCAACTTATATGCAGCTCATATCAGAGTAGAGGAAAGGAAGAGGGAGGAATGGTAGACTGTTAGCCGATATACAGGTGTTCAAGGAAAAGCCTTTTTGCTGTTTGTGCAAAGATTAAGTACGGTTCAATCACTACCTTTTAATTTTGTAGGTCTTCAACAGTGATAATAGCTGAATCTCTTATTTTTAGACCTATTAAATCATAAGTCTCTACATCCAGAGGCATTATCAGTATTAGTTACTGGTTTTACTAGTAAACTAAAACAAGTTAACATTTTGCTTCTTTCACCTGACAATAGACTCAAACTCAGTTCTATCACTGGCAAGATTTCAGGAGAAATACTTGCATATAGACAGCAAGTTTTTTAAACTCACATTACTGTTCATCTTCAAGCAAAGCATCCAAGTACAGAAATCAACCTTCAATCCTCTGCTTGAGCAAAATTCCCAAAGTGTATCACATAGAGGTTTTTAAGTCTTTGGAAAGACAGCGCTAAAGACATAGATCTTAAACAGACCTCAGAACTGAAAAAACAAGGACATACGTATTGATAAAAACAGAACTGTTGAAAAGTCTTTACAGATCAAATATCTTACTTGATGAAGAGTTTCCCAAAACAATCCCATGAATAGCTGAAATCGCTGTGTCAGTGTAGGGCAGGATTTTGCAAACCTTCATTCAGTCATTTATTCCCTATCCACCAGCTGTGATAATTCTGAAGAGGATTGAATTCACATGGTACTGAATAGTTCTCTGTCCTATAGAGATGTCTGTGGGTTATCCGAAGCAATACAATTATAGTCTTTGCAATGAGGAAATAACTCTGTGGTTCTTTATACATAAATTAATTTTAACTATAAAATA